>BLSH010080948.1:24773-67261 GCA_018402905.1 Glandirana rugosa
CGACTTCAACCACCACTTCCATAATGTGACTCGCCTACTCCTCTACCATTTCCTCCTCCTCCTTCGCGTCATCCTCCTCCTCCGTTGTCCTCCGTTTCTCTTTACGGGACGTTATGAACCACCGCCTTCCTGTACGCGGTTTGCCGATCGGCGGGGTCCGGGTGGGCAGTGATGTAAACGGGTCACACGTCAATTGTTCTATATCGCAGGGACCGGCACAAATGTCCAGGTGCATAGTCACCAATACACCTGGAACGGTGTCTACCGCAACACGTCACGTGTGAACTAGAGCAGGGGCTGAACAAACACGTCCCTTCCCTACCGAGCGGACCTTTTCATCACCGTCGACCGTTGGTGCATGACACCCTGTCTGTGGCGGTAGTCCAAAAATTTTGACAGGTACAGGTGTTCTGCCTTACTGTCGTAAAGTTTCCGGTCCTTAAATCTTTACGACCGTAAGTCCCGGTCCCTAGCGCCCACCCACCCCCCCCCCCATGAAGGAGAAAGAGAGGTCACAAACCCTCTACCTATCGACACTCGAAGTTACCCTGTTTTCCAGGCGAGCCATCCCTTCCCTGCACAAACAAGTCGGGGACGAGATCAAGTGTGCACTGCACAACGCCATCTGTGGCAAGGTCCACATAACCACTGATACGTGGACCTGTAAACACGGCCAGGGACGCTATATCTTGTTAACTGCACACTGGGCAAATGTAGTGACGGGTGGGCCTGGGGCGGCTAGCCGTTTGGCGCATGTCCTTCCGCCACCAAGTATTGCAGGGCATTTCTCTTTGCCTCCTGTTGCCTCCTCCTCCTACTGCGCTTCCTCCTCCTCCTTTACCATCTCCTCATCCGCTCAGTGTAATACCTTCACCACCAACTTCAGCACATCCAGGGGGAAACGACAGCAGGCTGTTTTAAAACTGATATGTTTGGGGAATAAACCCCACACTGCACAGCAGCTTTGGACAGACATTGAACAACAGACCAATGAGTGGTTGTTGCCACTGAGCCTCAAGCCCGGCCTGGTGGTGTGCGATAATGAGCGAAATCTCGCAGCAGCTCTGGGCCCAGCCTGTTTGACGCATATCCCTTGCCTGGCGCATGTGCTGAATTTGGTGGTGCACAAATTTCTAAAAAAACTACCCGGCTATGTCAGAGCTGCTGCAGAAAGTGCGGGCCGTCTGTGTGCGTTTTCGGCGTTCTCACCCTGCTGCTGCTCGCCTGTCTGCGCTGCAGCAGAACTTCGGCCTTCCCACTCACTGCCTCCTATGCTACATGCCCAGAAGGTGGAACTCCTCCTTGCACATGCTGGAGAGACTGTGCGAGCAGCAGCAGGCAATAGTGGAGTTTCAGCTGCAGCACACGAGGGTCAGTCACTCTGCGGAACAGCACCACTTCATCACCAACAAGTGGGCCTCCATGTGAGACCTGTGTACCATATTGCAATGTTTCGAGTACTCCACTAACATGGCCAGTGCCGATGACGCTGTTCTCAGCGTTACTATCCCACTTCTATGTCTCCTTGAAAAACACTGTGGGGGGGGAGCTTCTTCCGGTTCCGGCGCCTCATGAGGGAAGAGTGAGCGTGCACAGCTCCGCTCACACAGGCTCAAATACGGCTAATTAAACCGGGACTCGGCGCCACACAACCACCGGCCCGGCAAGGGGAAGCCCCCAGGCACCCAATGAACCGTTTTCTAACCTCCCAGCGGTCGGAGCCGGCCGATCCGGGCCGCGCTTAGACAGGAGGCCCGACACAAGGGTGTACCAAGATGGCCGCGATCGCGGACCAGGCGGCTACTTCCATGGACACACAGGCCCCGGAGCCCAGGGACGCTGAACCGACAGATGAGTATGCTAAAATAGCCCAGGCTGTAGCTGCACTCCTCCTCCCCAATATATCTAAGGCAGTAGACACTGCGGTCCAGGCGGGGATGGCACAGCTAAGGAGGGAGCTAGGCAAGCAGGCCCGCAGACTCTCAGCAGTAGAAGCCAGGGTGTCAGACATTGATGATGAACTATACCAGATATCAGGCACGATGGATCCCATGATAAAGCATTCTCAGCCATACAAGAAAAGCTAGAAGATTTAGAAAATAGGTCCAGAAGGAGCAATCTAAGGATAATAGGCCTACCTGAGGACTGTCCCAATAACGCTCTCGCCCATATTTGCTCCTCACGTATCCCTGAGGCGCTTGGCCTGCCGGCGCCTTGCACAGTCGAACGTGCACACAGAATTGGCCCTCCAGATCCTAACCGCAAATCTCCCAGGGCAGTAATAGTAAAATATCTAAACTATGCTGACAAACTGGAAATCCTACAAGCCTTCAGGAAAAATCGAAACCTGAAAATAGAAGGAGCTAGCATACTCATATTCGCGGACTATTCTGCCTAAGTGTCTAAAAAACGTAAAGCCTTTCAGGCGGTCTGCTCAGATCTCTACAAACAAAAAATACGCTTCTCCTTGGCCTTCCCAGTGACACTACAAATCCAAACAAATGATGGCAAACAGCTTTCCTTCCAAACCCCCAGAGAAGCTGAGACCACCCGCACCAGCCCCGCTACAACTCAAGACATTGCCAGTAATACACAACCTCACAACCCGGTGCCCACTAACACACCGGTAAAAGCTCTCCCATTCATTGCTGAGATCTTCCCTCCATTATCTCACCTGTACCATTGCCTGTTGAGCGGACTAGCCGCGCATTAGTTTGTTTACTCATGAGGAAAAAAGCGAAGTGCAGAAAGATTGTGTTATTGTTCTCTGTACTAATGTTCTTTTTTGTTTCTTACAGTCTTTACTCAATCTCTTGCTCCCACCTTTCACGGAAAGAGACTGCCGATGTTCACCCTAGAGAGCTTAAACCATCACCACTGCTAAACCGTGAGTCCTTCTTGCCTATCACACAAACACTATACAAACACCGCAGCAGAACCCCTTCCAGTCTTATACATTCATACGGGTAGTATCCTGGAACGTAAAAGGACTACGGTCCCCCTCCAAACGAACCAAAGTCCTCAGGCACCTCAAAAGCCTCCGCACTCTACTTCAAGAGACCCACCTCGGCGCGGATGACTTCCATCGTCTCCGAAAATTCTGGGTAGGGAGTGTACATGGCTCACCTGCGGTAGGCAGGAAAGCCGGAGTCATAATTCTTATACATAAAAAACTACAGCCATCCATCATAGAGGAGAAAAATGACTCCTTAGGCCGTATAGTGACATTACATCTCAGATTTCAGTCAAAAGATATCATGGTTTCAAACATATATGCCCCAAACTCACCAACCCTGCCATTCTTCCAGGAGACCACGAGATGGTTACTGGACAAGCCTCAATTACCACACCTAGTTGGAGGCGACTTCAACACGGTGAGCAACCCTGCAGAGGGCAGGTCTTCCTACAAGGCCCCCAAACTACACGCCAGTCTTCAAAACACGCCTTCCCCGTTGGAACGATTTGCCTCCGACACGAATCTAACTGACATATGGCGCTTATCCCATCCTACGGGAAGAGAATACTCATTTCACTCCCCACCTCATGGGTCGTTCTCAAGAATCCACTACATATTCGCCTCACACTCAGCATTACACTATGTCAGGGAGTCCCACATCCACGACATAGCTATCTCTGACCATAGCCCAGTCTCAGTTACTCTAACAGATCTCACAGTCCCTACCTCTCCTAAGATTTGAAGATTCCCCTCATACTTAGCAGGGGACACACATGTACGAGAGGTACTGCGCATGACCTGGGAAGACTACTCCAACAACAACAGACCCCACTGCCCCAACCCAAACCTCTACTGGGATGCGGGGAAAGCCGTTCTCCGTGGCAAAATTATTGCCTACACGGCCCATTACAAAAAACACGCCACCAAAAGATATACAGAAACAAGTAAGCAGTTGAGAGAGACCCAGAGGGCCCTTCAACAACATAATACCCCAGAAAATAGAGAAAAATGGCAGACAGCCAGACAACAATTCGAAACGTGGGCAGATCACCTAGACCGAATTCATACCGCGCATTGGGATCTCACACTGCACAAACAAGGGAAAAAGGCGGGAAAAGTACTTGCTAGATTAAGTAAAGGCCAATACAAGCCTACCCATATTACCCACCTTAAAGATACTTCAGGAAACCTAACCTCCAGACCGGAGAAAATCAATGAAATTCTCCTTCAATACTACTCCTCTTTATATGCTACGGACAATCTAGAACCTCTAGCAGCAGATACCTTCGTAAACAACACGACACTTCCACATGTAGAATCTGCTCAGGTAGACACCTTAAATGCGCCTATTAGTGTGGTAGAAATTGAACAGGCCATTAAAAACCTCTCCAACCACAAATCCCCTGGCCCCGACGGCTTAACCGCCGAATTCTACAAACTCACATTGCCCTATATCCCCCAGGAACTAGTTCGGGTTTTCAATGGAATCTGGCAAGGAGGCCCTTATTTACCAACCGGCCACCAGGCCTACATAAAACTAATCGAAAAAAAAGGGAAAGACCCCCAGGACCCAGGATCTTATCGCCCCATCTCTTTACTAAATGTAGATTTGAAATTACTTTAAAAAATAATAGCGTCCCGCCTAGCAAAAATTCTGCCCTCACTGATTCACCCTGCACAGGCAGGGTTCACCCAAGGTAGGACGGCCACCTCCAATATACGAAAAGTTCTAGCAGTACTGGACTATGCGAAGTCGCACCCATCCCAAAATTTAGCCATAATTACCCTCGATGCCGAGAAGGCTTTTGACAATGTGAGTTTCCCCTGGCTATTCCAGGCCCTAGACAAGTTCGGGTTTTCGGGCCCTTTTATGCACTTTGTCAGAAGCCTTTATGCGGCCCCCCAGGCACAGGTGGTGGCAGCGGGGATTATATCTAACCCTTTCCCCCTCCACAAGGGGACCAGACAAGGCTGCCCCTTATCCCCACTCTTATTCAATATTGCGCTGGAACCTCTTTCTCAATACCTTATCTCCAATACCCCCCTACATGGTATCAACCTGGGAAACGAGGAGATTCAAGTCACACTGTTTGCGGACGACATTTTGATTTTTACCTCTGACCCGCATAAAGATCTCCCAGTTATAATGGACACCTTTAACCTATTCCGAAAATGTTCGGGTCTGAAAATAAACTTCACCAAGAGCGAAATCCTACCCCTCCAACCTAACAACAAGGCTAAGTGGATTACAACCTCCCCACTTCCCATAGCTCAGCACCACATCACTTACTTAGGCGTTAACATCGACAGAGACTCATCCTCTATCTACTCTCTTAATTTTCCTCCAATAATTTCTAAGATATTAGCTCAACTAGAATCCTGGATGAACCTGCCTCTCACGCTCACGGGGAAATGCTGCCTATTCAAAATGATCAGCTTTGCCAAATTACTATACCCTATGCAAACTATTCCTATTTTAATCAAACATTCAGACCTCCAAAAACTTGATCGAGGTATCACAGCCTTTCTCTGGCAATGCAAAAAACCCAGAATTGCTTTGTCAAAGCTGCATCTCCCGAGGAGTGAGGGGGGCTTGGGGCTTCCACATGTTAGACTTTACAATTTGTTGTGTGTCTTACGCAGTGGTATAGACTGGCTGACTAGAGAGTCAAAATTTACAAACTACAACATAGAATCAGCAATGGTCCACCCTTACGAGCTGGGATCTATTCTTCACTGCAACCCAAATACTCTCCCGCCTCACCTCAAACACAACCTCCTGGTGAAAGACACCCTCGTGGCATGGAGAAACACAAGGAGGGCCCAACATCTCCCTGCCAACATCTCGGAGTTCCTACCCATTAGGGGAAACCGGATGTTCATCCCCTCCACCCACCACAAAGCATTCCGCATTTGGGATAACCGCAACCTCAGAAAACTGATTGACTTATTTGACCCAACAACCGGATTGCCCTTACCAGTCCAGTCCACATTAGAACGTTACAATTTGCTGGTTCACCACAATTTTTACATCCACCAACTCACTACCTTTGTACGCAAACTCTGCCCAGACCCTCGAACAAGATTTCAACCCTCCGCCTTGGATAACATGATACGCAACAACAGCTTCACCGTATCTCACATATACAGAAACCTACTCCCTTTCTTTTCCAAATCACTGGAAACCACCTCTATAAAGGCATGGTCCAGGGAACTTGGGTTGGATTTGCCCCAGGATTCAATTTTGAGAGGCCACAATAAAATCCTGAAAGTGACAACCAATGAGACCTGGAGAGAGACGCAGCTCAAGATCCTACACAGGGCATACGTCCCCTATTACATCCCACCTTCTTCACCCGGATCCAGAATCTGCCCATGGTGCAAACTGACCAATCCGTCGCTCACGCACAGACTCTGGCAATGTCCTGAAGTATCAATCTTCTGGACACAAGTACAGGCACTGATTACCAAGGTTACGAACCAACCTGTTGACTACCACCCGACCCTAATGCTCTTTGGTGACGACCACAACCCCCACCAGAGACTCACCCCTCCTGGAGCCCTAAAGGACATATGGGTACATATCTGTCTACTAGCAGCCCGCAAAGTGATAATGTCACATTGGACACAAACGCACCCCCCTACAATCTCGGAGGTTCAGAGACATCTAAACACCCTCCTATACAGGGAACTACTCGATCTCTGGACCAACAAACAAGGATCACAAATACGAATCCACAGAAGATGGAACACGTATATTATGACCACCTTTTCCAGACAAGCTCAAGAAGGACTCACCCCCCCACGCCTCTATGACCAGTACCTGAGACCTCGGCAGCCTAACCCAAAAGACTCTAGTGCTGATTCAGCTAGCTAGGACTACGACATATCCGTTCTGGTCTAGAGTTAAAAAGTTAAGGATAAGCTTATATTCATTTTGAATCTACTTAGTTTAACTGTTGTTTTAACATTTCTAATATGACTTAGCGCACTTCATCAGAGGAGTTCTGCAATCCAACAAGCCTAGCACTTATCCAAATCCAATTCCCACCCTGAGGTCAAGTCTCCCATCTTTCCATCCCTGGAAGCAGACTTTGCCCGCCCGGGGCCTCTCTCCTCCCTCCCATCGGGGGGGAGGGGGGGGCTGGGGGGGAGGGAGGTCTCCCTTATCTATCCAGGTATATCTACCCTTGATTTCTAGGAGATTCCACATACACTTGTTGAGCCTGGCTTGCAGAATAACCTCTGAAATGCCCGGGTCCCCCCCCTTCTTTCCCTCACCTGTCCCCTTCCTCAGTCCACCTTCAAGTATAGCATCTCCCATACCATTTGTCACCTAAATCTCACCCCCCTGTCCCCCCACCCTTCCCCCCCTTGTCTGTCTCTCAAAAATGCAAATGTATCTGTACGTGTATTCTTTGACTTGTTCATATTCTCAATAAAACTTTGAAATAAAAAAAAAACCAAAACACTGTGGGTGATGATGGAAGGGGATGTGGCACAGGAGGAAGAGGAGGAGGAAGAGGGGTCATTTCCACGGTTATCAGGCCAGTCATTCACAAGTGGCTCGGAGGGTGCTTTCCTGCACCAGCATAGGCCAGATAAAAAATTTTCAAGCCAGGGCACAGTTCTGGAGGATGAGGAGGACTAGAAAGATGATGATGAGGAGGAGGAGGAACCATGTTCACAGCACCCAACGCAGCTTGTGGGCATCACTGGAGCGTGGTTGGGGGGATACGGAGGACACAGATGATACACCTCCCACAAAGGACAGCTTGTCTTTGCCTCTGGGCAGCCTGACACACATGAGCGACGACATGCTGCAGTGCCCGCTCAACAACAGCCGAGTTGCCCACATTGTAACTTGTGCTGATTACTGGGTGGCCACCCTGCTGGATCCCCATTGCAAGGACAACGTGTCATCCTTAATTCCCTCAATGGAGCGTGATCGGAAGATGCGCGACTACTAGCGCACGCTGGTAGACGCGCTGCTGAGGGCATTCCCAAATGACACCGGGGCTCAGTGGAAGCACAAGGCGAAGGCGGAGGAGGAGGATGAGGTCACCAATGCAGCTGTGGCACCGCCAGCACCTCAGAAGGCAGGGTTACATGGCCGAAATGTGGAAAAGCTTTGTCAGCAGCATGCCACAACAAACAGCACCAGGAGCTAATAGACAACGTCTTAGCAGGAGACAGCATTTCAGCAACATGGTGGAACAGTATGTGTGCACATGCCTACACGTACTGACTGATGGGTCTGCCCCATTCAACTTCTGGGTCTCCAAATTGGGCACATGGCCTGAGCTTGCCCTTTATGCCTTGGAGGTGCTGGCCTGTCCAGCAGCCAGTGTATTGTCTGAATGTGTGTTTAGCACGCCAGGGGGCTTTATCACAGACAAGCACAGCAGCCTGTGCACAGCCAATGTGGACAAGCTAATGTTTATTAAAATGAACCAGGCATGGATTCCACAAGACTTTTCTGTACCTTGTGCAGAATAGACATTTAGACCGGCCTCACACAGCTATTGGTATACTTGTTTTTTTTTAATATGTCTCAATATTTTGGTGGCTACCCCAATTAGAAAAAAAAAAAACAAACAAAAAACAGTGTTGGCTTCCTCCTCCTCCTCCTCCACCGCCACTTCCACCTACACTGCCTAGTCAACCTCTAGGCTCCTACTTAACATCCACCCCCTCCTCCCATTTTTATTTTTTTTACTTTCAAAAAGTTTTTATTGGATTTTGCAATAGGGTAAACAAGTCGTAGTAGTACAATAGAACATATGACATGTAAACTGCGAGAAGAATATACCAACAATTATAGCACCTCATTTAATTATCCCTGTTTTAAATAGCATCATAGAGTAGTTCAGGAATCCTACGAGGGTAAATAACATAGGAATAGGGCAAAAGGATAATACAGACTGAGGGACCCTCCCCGGCGACCAGGAAGGTTGTATTGGGGGGATCCCACCCTCCAGGCACCCTGTAAAGGGATCATTCTGTGCGGGAAGGGGAGGGAAAAAACCCCTAATACAAGTACTCAGGATGGTTGCCCATTACCCGTCAACCAAGTAGATATGTGAAAAGAGGTACTGCAGCAGATAGCCCCAAGTTAGGTGGAATGGACCCGTTTGGGAAACATTCTAGATAAAATCCAACAGAAATAAAGAACATGTTCTATCTGAAGTAACGGTAGGAGAAAGGGAAAAATGAAGAGAGAAAGAGGGGATGGATGAAGCATCCTATGTTGGCTAAGAATAGTATTAACTATTTATGGGTTTTGACCTGGGATGAATGAGATTCCAATGTAATCTGCCCAGGGTTCCCAGGTCCCTTCAAATCCTTTGGTGGTGTCTGATAAGATACTGGTTAACTTTTCCTGGGACATAATCCAAGAAATGTTCCTAACCGTTGCAGCAAAGGATGCCCTTGGTTTTTTCCAGGTCTTGGCGGGGGAAAGTTTGGCCCCAGTTAATATGAAGTGGACTAATTTCCTGTTGGACTTGGATAAGTTTGGGATATGGGCGTTCAACAAAGCTATCTCCGGGGATCTAGGTACCTGAGTTTTGGTTAATTTCTCAATGAGGTTAAAAATTTTCCTCCAGAAGGGTCTAATCCTCGGGCATTTCCACCAAATGTGCGTCATTGAGCCCCGAAGGGCACAGCCCCTGAAGCATAGGGGACTAGCCGTTGGGTATATGCGGGCCAGTTTGGAGGGGGTGAGATACCACCTGGTGATGACTTTTATGTTGGCTTCCATAAGTACCGTGTTTAAGATGCCTCTGGTGGAGTCAGTTAAGGCTTTGTTCCATGAATCTAGGTCCCAAGAGATCTGGAGGTCCTCTTCCCATTGTTTCATATATGGGGCCTTTTCTTTTGGGTGAGCGAGGGCTGCATATACCACAGAGATACCTCCCCTCTGCTCCGTGGCCTGGCCACACCATGTTTCGTAATCTGTAATTCTGGGGGGAAGAGGTTTCTCTTTCCAAATATGTTTCAGGAAGTGGGAGATTTGTTGAAATCTGAATTTTTCAGATGCAGGGATGTCTAGTTTGCTTATGCAATAAGCCATAGTGATGGGTCCCGAGGTGGAGAAATAGTGCCCTATGCGGTACAGCCCCTTATCCAGCCACCATTGGAATGCTTTAATGTCTAGGCCGGGGGGAAAATCCGGATTGTGGAAAATGTGTGCTAATGCAGTTAGGGTAGATACCAACTCTGAGTGGTGGCGTAGTGAATCCCATAAAGCAAAGGAGTGCGAAAGGGTCGGGGATAGGACAGGCGGTCTCTTCTTCGGGTGGGTCCAAAGAAGGAAGTCAATAGTATGAAGTGGAACCGCCTGCCTTTCAATCCAAATCCAGTCCGGTTTCTCGGCCCTAGAGTAGATTCGGGAAAGCTGAGCTAATCTGGCGGCCTGAAAATATTTAAAGAGTGAGGGGAGTCCCAGTCCTCCTTTCTTCCTATGTCGGTATAGCGTGCTTTGGGGGAACCTAAAACCGGAGCTGCACCAGATAAACTTAAGAATCTTACTCTGGAGAGATTTAAGGTGGTGTCTTCTAATGGGTATGGGGAGTGCTCTAAACAAGTAAAGAATTTGCGGTAGAAAAGTCATTTTGATTGCGTTAATTCTACCCAACCAGGAGAGATTACGTATAGACCACGCCTTCAGATCGTTCTCCAATTTGCGATAGATGGGAGGAAAGTTGCTGTTGTATAAATCCTCTATCTTTGGAGTCAAGTTGATGCCCAGGTATCGGATGGAGGAACGGCTCCATTTGTAGGGAAAAGAGTATTGTAGGGAATCAACTGTGTCCTGCGGGAGTGAGATTATTATTGCTTGGGATTTGGAGTAGTTTACCGTTAAGCCCGAGAATTTAGCAAAGGAATCTAGTAGAAGGTTGAGGTTGGGGAGAGACGTATGGGGGGAGGTCAGATACAAGAGTATATCATCAGCGAACAGGCCACACTTGTGGGTTTGTAGTCCACAAGAGACCCCCCTGATGTCTGAATTTTGGCGGATGGCAATTGCCAGAGTTTCTATGGCTATGGTGAATATTAGCGGAGACAGGGGGCAGCCCTGTCTTGTTCCTCTGGCTATGGTTATCAGGTCGGAAAGGTAGCCTTGTAGTTTTATTTGGGCGGAGGGACGGGAGTATAGGGCTTTAATGACTCCTAGAAAGCGCTGGCCGAATCCCCAGGCCTCCAGAATCTTGAGTATGTAGTTCCAAGAGACAGAATCAAAGGCCTTCTGGAGATCAAGGGATAGGACCATGCTCCTTTGTCTCGGGCCTCCCTCCTAGTTGGATTGGAAAATAGATATCAGGTCGATGGCCCTGCGTGTCTGGTCTGGACCCTGTCTCCCAGGGATAAATCCAGCCTGGTCTTTATGGATATAAGAGCTGATGAACGAGGAGTCTATTAGCTAAGATCTTCGTTAGGATTTTGATATCGTTGTTTATCAACAAGATGGGTCTATAATTCCCGACTTCTTCGGGATTCTTATCTGGATTGGGGATGACCGTTATGTAGGCCATATTGAGATGGGGGTCCAGTGAAGAGCCCTTAGTTAGATGGTTAAATAGTTTAGACATGTAGGGGGTGAACGTGTCTGTGAAGGCCTTGTAGTAGGGGATAGAGAGGCCATCTGGGCCAGGGGCCGAGCCTTTTCTTAAGTTCCTGATGGCATCTCCAACCTCTGCATCCGAGAATTGGGCCCCCAGAATCTGTTTGTGTTCTGGAGATAGGTGGGGGAGGGGAATATCCTCTAGGAAAGCATCCAGGGATTCTGGGCGAGGGTTGTTGGGGGAGCTGTAGAGTTCTGAGTAAAATTTATGGAAAGAGTGCAAAATCTTCTTAGGGTTAGTGGTGGGACCGTGGCCTGAAACTCTGATTTTAGGAAGTTGATTAAGGCGGCATCGCGGGGAAAGTTTAGATGCTAGTAGAGAACCTGGTCTATCATTTTGCATGTAAAATTTTTGTCCACTCCATCTGATTGATTTCTCTGCTTTGGTTGTTAGTGCCATATTAAGCTCTAATCTAGCTTTATCGAGTTGGGTGGATACATTTTTAGATGGATTGATCTTATGCACTGCCTGTAGAGACGCATAGGATTGTTCCAGCTTAGTGAGCGCTGCTGCCCTCTCTTTTTTGATTCGAGAGGCTAACTGTATCATCTTTCCCCTGACGAAAGCCTTATGTGCTGCCCAAAGAACTTCGGCCGAGGTCCCTTCCTTATCATTAAGGAGAAAGTACTCCTTAATAGAATTGTTTATTTCAGTAACGCTGACAGGATCGGTCAACGGGGATTCATTTAATCTCCATTGTGGGTGTTTTGCGTAGAGTGGATCAGAGCGGATTTGCATGAGGACTAGAGAATGGTCTGAAAGCGGGGTGTCATGTATCCGTGAATTCAGCACTAGGGGGATCCCGTGAGCCTCCATTAGTAGGTGGTCAATTCGGGCGTACGAGTTGTGGGGATGCGAAAAGTGGGTGTAATCTCTCCTGGTTGGGTTCAGTTCTCTACAGACGTCTGTTAGGTTAACAGAATGAAGTAGTTTAGCTAGCTTTAAGCTCGCCCTAGTCGGACGTGTAAGTTGGTGTCCTAGGGGTCTGGATTTATCGAGCCCTTGGTCAAGCGCAATATTTGAGTCTCCTCCCAGGATGACCCTACCCTCTAGATGAGGCTGGATGAGGGCCATCAATGTGTTGAAAAAATTGAGTTGATTTTTGCTAGGGGCATAATATGAGATGAACGTGTGGATAATCACATCAATAGAGCCTTTGACTAAAATGAATGAGATTTGGAAAACAGAATCCCAACCCCCTTAGATTTTGAGTCTGCGTTGGCCAAAAAAAAAATAGGAAAGTGTGCGTGGAGAATGTTGGGGCTGTACCGCAGGGGGAAGTGGGTTTCTTGTAGCAAGACTACATCAATTTTAAGGGATTTGTATTGGGAGAACAGTTTCCTTCTTTTTAGAGGGGAGTTAAGCCCTTGAGTATTGTGGGTGGCTATTTGGAGGTATTTATTGGGAACCTTAGCCATGGAGCTTAATGGGAGCATAGAATTGTCTGAAAGAAAACCCAACGTTAGATGCTTCATCCAAGGAGTAAGAGGGAGGAGGAAGGGAACTAGAGAGAGCAGGTAGAAGAGAGAGACATGTAACAAAATTGTATCTGCATATAGCATATGAAGATGGAAACAGGGGGACGGGGAGTCCCCCCAGTTCCATCAAATAGCCCCTCCGAGGAGGGGTACCACCAACTAAGTAGTGAATAGAAATCGAAAATGTCCGATCTGATAGGATCAGACTTCTTATCCCGGGGAAGTCAAAATCGAAGTCCACGGGATAAGTGGAGGCGCAAGTGTACTTATCCCGGCCCAAATACCCCTGAGAATTACAACCGATATTATAGCCAGGGGGGGTTTGAGAAATGTAAAATTGGCATAAACTAAATGAGGTGTCAGCCAACATGGGCCCCAGGGAGGGCACTCAAAGTGATCAACCACATCAGAGATGTGATTAACCCCTTGGCTCAGAAGCAAGGCAAACATTATGAACTTTGAGCATAAAACTTTTGAAAACTAAACACACAGAGAAGGGGAGGAGGGAGGCTCCCAACAAAAAACATTCTAGTAAAACTGGCGAGGGTAATTTTCTGAGCTCGGTCAGGTTCCAAATCTATGGTAAGAAAGGAAGATAAGCCTGTATTCCGGCAAGTCCGATAATGGGTCAGGGAGGTCTAGTGTCTTTAGCCTTCTTGCTTTTGGATTTGGACCAAAGAGGGGAGACGGGGCTAGAAGGGAGCAGTCTCTTAGAGTGGGATCCATAAGGGTCAGTGAGATCCATTGGGGCCTCTTGGGAAATAAGCTTGAGTTGAAGTAGTAGCTTTTCACCCTCTGGGAGACTGGAGAAGGTGTAGGTTTTCCCTTTCAGGAGGAATTTGACAGCGAACAGGAAGGCCCACCAATATTTAATCTCAGCTTTTTGTAAGATTGAAAGGAGGGGTTTGAGAGATCTTCTTTTTTGGATAGTATGCGGAGAGAGGTTGGCAAAGATTTGAATTTGGTGGCCCATGCAGGAGATATGGGAGTTGGAACGAGAAGCTCTCATTAGCTCCTCTTTGATGCCGTAATAGTGAGGTTTTAGTATTATGTCCCTGGGTGATCCATCTTTTCTTGGGGACCCAAGGCTCTGTGGGCCCTGTCTAGCTCCAGCCTGTGCTTGGGAACATTTGGAATTACTGATTGGATCAGTTCTTGGATCGCCGGGGTGATTTCGGTGATGTTCTCTGGTAGGCCTCTTACTCTAAAATTGTATCGACGAGACCTGTTTTCCAGGTCGTCTATTCTTGTGAGGGCGATGTCTAATTGGTTCTGAAGTACTTGTAGATGGTCGGAATTTTGGTTGGTTTTAGCAACCGTAAAGTCCAATTTCTGTTCGATTGCATCCATTCTGGAGCCAATATTGTTGAGGTCTGCTTTTATATCCCCTGTAATTTTTGCTGCTGTATTCGCCAGTCCCCTTTCCAGAAGGTTTGAGGACTTAAGAAACAGATCCGCCGTGTTCATCCTGGGCAGAGGGGCTAGGAAAGTTTATCTCTTGCTGGCATTGTAAGGGGTGGGCTGCTAGAGTGAATGGAGAGTCTTCCATTGTGCGTCTGAGGAGTGACTCCGTAGAGGCGGGAGAGATGAATTGGGGCTGTAAAGCCTGTAAGTTGGGGCCCGGTGTTAGGATGAGCATGGCTGGGGAAATGATGGGTCTATGTTCAGTAGACTGTTCCTGAGAGGGCGCAGGAGAGGAGGACCCAGGGGAGGCCATCTCTGGAGTAGGAAATGAGTCAGGGTTTGGGAGAGGAAATGAAAGTGTCCTTCTTGCCGACGTTCCCTGCATGCGGGGGGGCCTAAAGTTGTGCCTGAGGGGTGTTGGGGTTTGCCAGTACCCTGCTGTATATGGAGGGAGAGGAAGAACTGGAGAGTTGAGTTGTCCTCCAATGAGTGCGTATCCCTCTGTCAGGTGATACCTGTATTTGAAGTCCAAACAGGTGTAGGGCTCTTTGCTGGAAAAACTGCCGGAGTACTTGGTCCCTTCAGCTTATGATAGAGCATTTAGAGGTTACCTCTCCCTGTGGGCTTTTCGCTGTGAAAAAGAGCAGGCCTGGTGTGCGTAGGTCTTGTTAAACTTCAATAGCGGCCATCTTGGTCCACCCAAGGGAGTTAGGATCTCCCAGAGAAGCCGTGAACTATCTCTTGTTTGGCCTTATTTCATCTTGTGGACGTTTTGAGGGCTGATCGGGGCTGCTTGTGGGTGCCCCAGGGCTGAATTCTGTGCTGTGGCAGCTTTGCCTCGTGTTAGGCCGCGGCCATCTTGGTGCACCCGGAGTGGAGCAGTGCGAGGTGTCTCCGTATCTCTAGTTACCCTCCGGGGCTTCCGCGGTGCTGCCCTGGTGATCCATCAGCTTGTGGGGATGTTCCCCTGTCGTGGGGTGTCCCTCCTGAAGGTGCTGGTGAGATGCCGGGTGTCCGGAGCCGGGATAAGCGCGGAACGCCGGGCTTAGTCAGCCATGTCGGAGCTCCCGCGCATGCGCACTGTCCCATTTTAATTTTTTTTATGTGATTTTAAGATATTTCCCTATCCACGTGTGTTTGCAGGGCACTTGTACTCTTCTCCCCATTTTGCTTCCCTTTTCAGCCTTCTAGCCCTTTCCAGGACTTTTTTACAGCCATTTTTGTGCCCAAAGTTCGGGTCACCATTGACTTCAATAGGGTTCGGGGTCCGGGGTCTAGTTCGGGTCAAGTTCGGTACCGAACCCGAACTTTTCCGCGAAGTTCAGCCGCACCAGACGAACCCGAACATCCAGGTGTCCACTCAACTCTAATCTCTGATTCATGCATGGTCACAGCTCACCATCCTTGTCACTTTCTCAAATGGTTGCATTGCATTCATCCTTGATGAGCAGCCATTGGCATGGGGAAAAAAAGAGCTCCCCTGAGCCTTTCCTTGTGCCATACTCTCACAGGTACTCATTGATGGCCCTCTGCTGCATGTGCAGCCGTTGCAGCATTGCCAAAGTTGAGTTCCACCTGGTGGGCATGTCTCAACTCAGGTGGTTTACAGGCAGGTGGAATTCCCACTGAATTTCAGCCAAACAAACACTGGCTGTGCATGACCACCTGAAATGGCTACAGACTCTTCTGGCCTGCCTTAGAAGATCTTGCAACCCTTGGTACCTGTTTAAGAAATGCTGCACCACCAAATTGAGGACATGTGCCAGTCATGATAAATGTATCAACTTTCCCTGTCAAAGAGCAGACAGAAGGTTAGTGCCATTATTGCACACCACTAGAGTTGAGCGAACTTCTGGAAGTCCGGGTTCTGCTGGTTTGGCCGAACTTCGGGACAAAGTCCGGGTTCGGGTCCGGACAGAACCCGAACTTTGTCCCGGACCCCGAACCCCGAACACATGTCCAGATGTTTGCAGAACAGTGATATGGGTTCGCCCGGTTTTAGTTAAAGTTTTACACACAGTTTCCAGATGTTTGCAGAACAGTAGTATGGTTTGTCCCGGTTTTAGTTAAAGTGTTACACACAGTTTCCAGATGTTTGCAGAACAGTTTGTCCCAGTTTTAGTTAAAGTGTTACACACAGTTTCCAGATGTTTGCAGAACAGTGATATGGGTTCGCCCGGTTTTAGTTAAAGTGTTACACAAAGTTTCCAGATGTTTGCAGAACAGTTTGTCCTGGTTTTAGTTAAAGTGTTACACACAGTTTCCAGATGTTTGCAGAACAGTTTGTCCCGGTTTTAGTTAAAGTGTTACACACAGTTTCCAGATGTTTGCAGAACAGTAGTATGATATCTCCTGGTATTAGTTAAAGTGTTACACACAGTTTCCAGATGTTTGCAGAACAGTTTGTCCCGGTTTTAGTTAAAGTGTTACACACAGTTTCCAGATGTTTGCAGAACAGTGATATGGGTTCGCCCGGTTTTAGTTAAAGTGTTACACAAAGTTTCCAGATGTTTGCAGAACAGTTTGTCCTGGTTTTAGTTAAAGTGTTACACACAGTTTCCAGATGTTTGCAGAACAGTTTGTCCCGGTTTTAGTTAAAGTGTTACACACAGTTTCCAGATGTTTGCAGAACAGTAGAATGGTATCTCCTGGTATTAGTTAAAGTGTTGCACACAGTTTCCAGATGTTTGCAGAACAGTGATATGGGTTCGTCCGGTTTTAGTTAAAGTGTTACACACAGTTTCCAGATGTTTACAGAACAGTTTGTCCCGGTTTTAATTAAAGTGTTACACACAGTTTCCAGATGTTTGCAGAACAGTAGTATGGCATCTCCTGGTATTAGTTAAAGTGTTACACAGAGTTTCCAGATGTTTGCAGAACGGTAGTATGGCTTCTCCCAGTTTTAGTTAAAGTGTTACACACAGTTTCCAGATGCTTGCAGAACAGTGATATGGGTTCTCCCGGCTTATTTATACTTTTTTGACACAGTTTGAAGATGATTTTAGAACAGTGATATGGTTTCTACCGTTAATTAATACTTTTCAGACACAGTTTGAAGATGGTCCACATCCACCTCCATTTTTGATTTTTTTATGAAATAATTTTTAAAAAAATGCTTTTAGTTATTTCCCTGTCCCCATTTCTTTGTAGGGCACTTGTCCCACCCGTTACCCCCATTTTCCTTCCTTTTGCAGACCTCTAGGACTTTCCTGGACTTTTTTACAGCAATTTTCAGAACTTTTAGTAAAATTACCAGAACCCCGGCCCCGAACCCGGACACCCCAAAGTTTGGTACGGACCCAAACTTTACAGTCCGGGCTCGCTCAACACTACACACCACCATTCATGGCTCAAGCTGATGTGACATTAACCACCTCTGGGCCTGCTCCTGCAGAGCTCCAAGAATCTCTGCTCTGGTGTGGCTCCTGTCCCCTAGAAAGACCAGCTGAAGTACTGCATGGCATCTTTTAGCTTGACTCGCTGAATAGCCTCTTGAACACTTAGCTCTTACTGGTGGTTCATAGGGCAATTCAGCAGAAGAGGGCATTGAGGAGGATGAAGAGGATGGGGTGAAGATAACAGATCTCGCATCACCACCAGCTGTATGGAGACGTGGCAGCAAAACAAGATCCAGCTCTGAGCCCTGACCTGCATCCTTCCTAGCTGCAAGCAGAGTTATCCAGTGTGCTGTGGACAAAATATACTGTCCCTGACCATGCTTGCTGGACGACATGTCAACAGTAATGTGGACATTGCTGCTGACTGCCTTTTCCCAACGATGCCAAAACATTGCCTTCCACATGTTAGTACAGATCTGGAATGGCCTCACATGCAAAGAAATACTGGGAACCTGCCAGTGTGGTACAGCCCATTCTGCAAATTCACATAAGGGGGCAGAATCCACCAGATGGAAAGGCAGGAGTTGTAAAGCCAGCAATTTGGTCAATCTGGAATTTAGATGCTGAGCATGTGGGTGGCAGAGAGTGTTTTTTTTTTTTTCATCAGCAGCTGGGGCAGAGAAATGGGCCAGCTATACTCTACAGCTGATGGTGTGCTGCTGGCAGACTTGTTGCAAGGACCTGTGGCACCCTTTGCTATACCATCATCCTTGTCAGTGAAGGCTGCTGGGGATCATCATCAAGAAATATAGTAGGGGTAGAGATGAAAGGTGAGGAGTAAGGAGAAGAAGTGTGTCCCTTTTGTTTGGCTTTCAGGTGCTCTTGCCAGCAGGCTGAGTGGTGGGAGATTAAATGCCTGTGCAAGCATGTGGTACCCAAATGGCTGGTGTTTTTGCTATGCTTGATCTGCTTGCAGCACAGAGAAAAGAGAGGACAGGTCTGATGCTACCCATAACACACCTCCTTCCCTAATAATTTGCCATAAAGGAGAAAAAATAGCCCATGGGACTTTGAGTGAGGTGGGAACGGGGGCCAGATTGCAAATTGCAACAGTGCGATCGGTTGCACATGTGCTAAAAAAGCCCTGCACAGCTGAGCTGTGAGAAGTGGGCCTGGAGATAAGAGCTCTATAATTTGATGGAATAGGGTGGCTGCTCCCTACTGTTCCATGATGGCAGCCTCTGGAGGACATCCTGCCTCGTTGGGGATGTGCCTTCCCCTCACTTTCCTCTTCTGCTCTATCAGGCACCCAAGTCGAGTCAGTGACCTCATCATCATCATCCCCATCATCACTGGAGCCAACTTGGCTGTCTTGTACCTGATAGGAGACTGAATTGATGAGGTTGGCCTCTCTTATATCTCCCACCTTGGCCCCACTGAGGATGAGACATTGGGTGCCGAGGGACAGGACAGGCCTGTAGGTGTTGATTGCAGAACCTGCAGCAGGAAATGTGATTCCAAGGAAACTGTGGAACCAGAGGAGCAGGAACAGCAGTAATGTTCGGAGGACTGGTCCAGACTAAAGGGGCACTCTGCTTACGCTAATGATTCTGGATAGGCAGCTTGCCAGGACCCAGAGTACAGTGCTGGTGCAGCAGACAGCCACACAAGCATTAGAGTTGTACTGGGAGCTAGGATCAGAGGCAGAAACAGAGTCTCAGGTATAGCTAGAGTAATCAACAGGCAGGCAGTGAGGTACCAAGTCATGTGCCGAGCCAAAGTCAGGAACAGAGCTGGGTAAAGGTAAACAACAACAAGACAGGAGCAGAATCCAGGATCAGGTCAAGAACACGCCAGGTCAGTAACAGGGAGAACATGTAGGGCCAATCAAGACACAGGGCACAGCTGAAGATCAGTTAGCAAACAATATGGGAATGAGCTCCCTTTAAATAGCCCGTCTGGTGCCAACAGGGATTGTGCCTGTGTGTGTGCGTGACCGGTTAGCCATTCTTTGGGAAATACCATGTCTCACAGGGATTCCCTGACATTGGCAATACACTGTGGCTGGGGGAACACGACTGCCAATTTGTTGTTTACCAGTGTTCTCATCTCTCTGTTGGCTCATGTTACTCCCTTGCTCAACCTCATAACCAACATCAGAATCAAGTAATGCCTGTGCATTCTCAAGAAGCAAGTGGCTGATGCTGTGTTCAAATATTTCAGCTGACTCCTCCATGCATGATGATGGGGCTATGGCAGGAGTAGCTGTGGATAAGGATGCAGAATAGGCTGTTCTGGCAGCTGTGGTGGACTGCAAACTAATGTCAGCTTGGTAGAGGAGGATGAGGATAGTTTAGTAAGCCAGTCCACCACATCCTCTGCATGCTGTGGCTGGATAGCATTGACAACATCACTAAACAGAGAAAAACATGTCCTGCCTGAGGACGGACCACGTCCACCTTTGCCTGTTGACACAAATGCTGCTGGCCCTCTCATAGTGGCATGGAAATATCTGCCTCTCCTTGTTGGCCTCCCAGACATGATGGGTGGGGCTTATTTCCCAAATGTAATAGATACTAGAAAATGGGTGATTGGATGCTGAATGAAAAGTGGTTTTTGGTGCACTATAAATTGAGGACTGCCACTGACAGAAATTGAAAAACTATTAAAAAAAAATAATAAAAAAGGACGAACACCAGTGTTGCAATAAGAAAAACTGCGGCTGACAATAAAAAAAAAGTGTATACAGCACTGTATACAGCACTGTATGCAATGTAATGCTGTTAAACATGGCACTACACTCTCACTACACTATACTCACCCTACACTGACACACTACACTGACACTACACCATGGCACACTACACTCACACTACACCATACTCATGGTTTCCGCAGCTGTCAATCACCGCCAGTGAGGAGGGATCAGGAGGTGGGGCCCAGCCCCATGCTGTGTGACCCATGGAGTGAGGCTCAGGATATAGCATGCACGAGTGCTTCCAGAACAAGTGGCTTGCTATGGGGGCAATCAGGTAGGGGGACCAAAGATGAAGAGGATCATGGCTGCTCTGTGCAAAACCATTGTACAGAGCAGGTAAGTATAACAGGTTTATTATTTGTAAAAAATAAAAAAAATAGCCTTTACAATTACTTTAAAGCTATGTCTGACTGCTTAATTTAGCAGATTTCCAATGGAATTTATCCTAAGCCTAGTGACCAAGTTATTACCCTGAAAAATGTATGTAGCACATGAATCAGAAAATTGTTGCTTTCATCAGAGCCTAATTACAGAATGGTTATGCTTTGTGACAGAATTCCTCTAAATTTGGACCTATTGTTTTTTTTTTCTCAAGGAGAAGTTTTAGCAAGACTAGTGAACCTGCTTTTACAGAATACAATTCTATACATGCACACACTCATATACACTCTATGTATAATTTTTTCAATGATCTCTTTGTAATATTCAAGAAAACACAATTACAGTACTAATAAGTTGACCAGTCTTTCTCATATTTCTGCATAATAAATAACCATAATCTTCAAAGCTGGTTGTGGATTTGCAGTGGCAGTTATATATAAAGTTATGGTCTGATTGTAGACACTGCCAGGATAAACAATAGAAACTTTAGAACAAACCCCTTGCTTCCAGGCCTAGTTTATTTAACAACAATTAGCTAGTGTGACAGCAGGCAGGGAAAGACACCTGGTTGCGTGCAGGATGGCAGGTACATCTGCCCAAGATTTAAAGTGTATACAGACTTATACCACTAGGGGGAGTGCTGAGTCTTGCAGTGGTAGAGGTAATGAGCCCAGCTGAGTTGGGCTGGCTCATTAAGGCCTTTACATAAACGCCTAGCAAGCATAGGTGAGTGCTCCACCCCGGAACCAGTTCTGTGACCATAGACTGGGGAGTGTAACATCCTGTACATGGTAAGGCCTGTGTGGCTGAGTATGCTGCAGTGAGAGATAGGAGCTAGGTACAGCGGTAGGCTGTCCCCAGCTGACAGACAGGGAAACCTATTGGGCAGTCAGTGGCCAGGTGGTCTAGGATTTATTTTGTTATTTGTTTTTGTTTTGCTGTTTTTCACATTGTAAGTAGTGAGAATAAACTACCTTTTTGTTTTCACCTGAAACTGCTGTCTCACTGTGCCTAAATTGTGTAGTGAACGCTTCCATGGGGTCACACACACCCGCTGCCGAGCCAACCCTCTTACAGTGGTGGAAGAAGCCAGGGGCAGTTTTTTTTGAAAGGCCAGCATGGAAGAGTTACTGAGACAGCTTTCTGTAGCAAATGCTAATCAGCAACTAACGAAACCTAGCAAACGCTAATCAGCAGCGAGCTCTCCAGCAAAGTATGGAAGCACAGCAACAAGCCCAGCAACAATCTGAGGCCCGCTTAATTGAGCTCTTGCAGAAGCAAGAGCAGAGACTTCAACAGCAAATGGATGCCAACACACAAGAGCATCGACAGACCAGTGAGGTGAGTGGTTCCAGTAGTACATCACCATTTTGTGTGAGCCGTTTATTGCCAAAAATGACTGGAGAGGACGATCCTGAAGTGTTTCTGACCACATTTGAAAGGACTGCAGAGAAAAGTGGGCTAAGGAGCAGTGGGCTGGATTGGTGACTCCTCTCTTGGCTGTGGAGTCACAGAAAGCATATTATGACCATGAGCCGGACCAAGTAAAAGACTATGTTGTGCTAAAAACAGAAATATTGGCACGGCTGGGTGTCACCCTGGCTGTCCGGGCTCAGCGTGTGCATAACTGGACTTTCCAACTTAAAAAGCCCCCCAGGTCGCAAATGTATGATCTCATTCACCGGGGCAGGAAGTGGCTGCAACCTGAAACTCTGACAGCACCAAAGATTGTGGAACGTGTGGTAATGGATCGGTTTCTGAGATCTCTACCTACTGCTATCAAAAAGTGGGTAAACCATGGAAACCCGGACACGGCTGACAAGCTTGTGGATCTGGTAGAGAGGTACTTGGCTACAGAGAACCTGACCGCCTCTCCCAGGGACTCACGGACTTTCCACCCTAAGATCAGACCATCCCCAGCGTCGG
The DNA here is from genome assembly GCA_018402905.1 of Glandirana rugosa. NCBI lineage: Eukaryota > Metazoa > Chordata > Amphibia > Anura > Ranidae > Glandirana > Glandirana rugosa. Next base: position 47,642 of record BLSH010080948.1, read on the forward strand.
GTAAGATGACTTCAAGGGGTAAGGGTGGAGAGAGTGAGAGGGTGGGAAGTTTGCATAATGTATGACGACCGCAGTCACAGGAAGCAGCCAAAAGTTTATTTGTTATTGTTGCCGGCAAGAGGGACATATTGCAGCCAATTGCCCAGTTGTGGATGAGCTTATGGAATGTGACTATCTAAGAGACAAACGTCAGTCGTTGTTTGCGACAGTTGCATGTACTGCCACTCTGGGAACTGAAAAACATTTATGCAAAATGTGTATTAATGGTAAAAATATTGTTGTGTTGCTAGGTTCAGGTAGTCTGGTAACATTGATCAAAGCTGAATTAGCTACTACAGAGGTCTCTGGGAATAACAAGGTGGCTGTTATTTGTGTACATGGGGACACCAGAGAGTATCCCGTGGCTAAAGTGGTTTTTGAGACCCCCAAAGGTACCCTACCTCATCAGGTGGGGTTGGTGCCTCACTTACCACATGATGCTATTGTGGGAGGGATTTTCCAAAATTCTGGGAACCCTGGGATGGTCCTGAACCCCCTCCATGGAGGCCCCTAGAGACCAGGAAGGTGAATCCCAGGTATCCTCTGAGAATGGTGAGACCCCTCCAGACTTTCCCTTGTCAGTGTTGGCCGGAGACACTCGGGAACCTGGGGAGGAACTAACATCCTCAGACGAAAACATGCCATCTGTAGAGTTCTCTGATTTAGAGGTTCACAGGGAAAATTTTGTCACAGAACAGGTAAAAGACTCCACCCTGATAAAGGCGCGGGAAAATGTGGTAAAAATAGATGGTGAATTAGTGAACCCAGATCAGCCCTGCAGTTACCCATACTTTATGGTGGAAAGGGATCTGTTGTATCGGGTTGCCCAAAAGGTGGATGAAACCGTTGAGCAACTTTTGGTACCCAAACCCTATAGGAAGTTGGTATTGGAATTAGCCCATGGGCAAATTTTGGGAGCTCATTTGGGGGCAGGGAAAACCCGAGAGAGAGTATTGCAAAGGTTTTGTTGGCCTGGGGTCATGAAGGAAATATAAAATTATTGTTCCATCTGCCTTGTGTGTCAGAAGTTGGCACCTTTGTCGCATTTCCGTAACCCACTGGTACCTCTCCCCATCATTGAGGTTCCCTTTGAGAGGATCGTAATAGATTTGGTAGGCCCGATACTAAAGTCCGCTAGGGGGCATCAGTACATTTTGGTCATAATGGACTATGCCATCCGCTATCCCGAAGTGATCCCTCTTAGAAATACCTCCGCCAAGACGATAATCAAAGAGCTATTTCTGGTCTTCAGCCGTGTGGGTATTTGTAAGGAATTGCTTACAGACCAGGGTACCCCATTTATGTCCAGGGCAATGAAAGAGTTGTGCAAGTTGTTCAAAGTGGCACAATTACGTACATCCGTTTATCACCCTCAAACAGATGGGTTGGTTGAAAGGTTCAACAAAACCCTAAAACAAATTTTAAAAAAGGTGGTGGATCGAGATGGAAAGGATTGGGACTGTTTAATACCCTACTTGATGTTTGCTAATCGGGAAGTACCACAATCCTCTACCGGGTTCTCGCCCTTCGAGTTATTCTATGGGAGACATCCAAGAGGGCTGTTGGATATCGCCAAGGAAACTTGGTAAAGTGAGAGTTCTCCCCACCGGAGTGTGATTGAGCATGTTGCCCTGATTGCACAGGTAATGCCAATCGTCAAAGAACACTTGGCCCAAGTGCAGTTAGCACAGCAAAGGGTGTATAACTGCAAGGCAAAGACCCATACCTTTTCACCGGGGGATAGGGTGTTGGTACTCGTCCTTACGGTCGAAAGCAAATTCCTGGCCAAATGGCAGGGTCCATACGAAATAAATGAAAAAGTGGGTGAGGTGAACTACAGGGTCAGACAACGAGGACGGCAAAAGCCAGAACAGATCTACCACATTAATCTGTTGAAAGCCTGGAAGGATAGGGAATTCCTAGTCGCAGAAACCTTGGTGTCGCAGACTCAGTCTGATTGCTTAATTCCTTAGGTTGGAATAGCAGTTACCCTATCGAAACCCCAAAAACAGGAGGGGAAAGAGTTTGTGCTCCGCAACAGAGAGGTGTTCTCCGAGCTACCGGGACAAACATCTGGGGTAGAGCATGACATTATTAACCAGCCAGGAGAAATAATGAAACTAAAACCTTATCAGATACCGGAGGCCCGACGGGAGACAATATGTGGGGAAGCTCAACGAATGCTTGAATTAGGTGTGATAGAAGAGTCCCAGAGTGACTGGTCCAGCCCGATCGTTTTAGTGCCTAAACCTGATGGGAGCTGGCGATTTTGTAACGATTTCCGGCAGTTGAATAAAGTTACAAAATTTGACACCTACCCCATGCCACGCATAGATGAACTAATCGACCGGCTGGGAACAGCCTGATACATGATGACCCTTGATCTCACCAAGGGGTATTGGCAAATTACCCTACCTGAGTCAGTGAAGGAGAAAATGGCATTTGTAACACCAGAAGGGGCATTCCAATACAGAAGAATGCCGTTTGGGTTAGAAATGCACCAGCCACATTCCAGCGGAAAATGGACAAAATTCTGAGGCCCCACCAGAAGTATGCAGCAGCCTACTTGGACGACGTGATTATCCACAGTATGGATTGGGCCTCACATCTGCCAAAAGTGCAAGTCGTACTGGGCTCCATAAGGGAAGCTGGGTTCACGGCTAATCCAAAAAAGTGTACCATTGGACAGGAAGAGGCCAAATATTTGGGGTACACTATTGGGAGGGGAGTAATCAAACCCCAAGTCAATAAAGTGGAAGCCATAAATAGTTGGCCGCGCCCCAACAGCAAGAAGCAGGTTTGAGTATTCCTCGAAATTGCCGGATACTATCGGCGATTCATTCCTCACTTTGCTTTGCAGGCTGTGCCCCTAACCAACCTGACAAAAGGGAAAGAGTCTACCATGGTGAAATGGACTCCGGAGGCTGAAACAACCTTCCAGGCTTTAAAAAAAGCCCTATGTAGCCAACCAGTGCTGTATTCACCTGAATTAGCTAAGGACTTTGTGGTACAGACTGATGCATCAGACGTAGGCTTAGGAGCAGTGTTGTCCCAGGTCTGGAAGGGAGAAGAGCACCCAGTCATTTATCTTAGCAGGAAATTGAAACCCTCTCGAAGAAAACTATTCCACAATTGAAAAAGAGTGTCTAACGGTGAAATGGGCGCTAGACTTCCTGCGATACTACTTGCTGGGTAGACACTTTGACCTGGTTGCAGATCACGAGCCCTTAAAGTGGATGGCTCAAAACAAGGAGACCAATAGAAGGGTAAATCGTTGGTTCCTGGCCCTGCAAGAATACAACTTCACTGTGAAGCATCGCCCTGGGGTTCAAATGGGGAATGTGGATGCTCTATCTTGGGTACCTGCGTACCTGGTTGTGTGTGTCCCAAACCCCAGTTTGAAAAAAGGGGGGGTATGTGACAGCAGGCAGGTAAAGACGCCTGGTTGTGTGAAGGATGGCAGGTACATCTGCCCAAGGTTTAAAGTGTATACAGACTTATACCACTAGGGGGAGTGTTGAGTCTTGCAGGGGTAGAGGTAATGAGCCCAGCTGAGTTGGGCTGGCTCATTAGGGCCTTTACATAAACTCCCAGCAAGCATATGTGAGTGCTCCACCCTGGAACCAGTTTTGTGACTATAGATTGGGGAGTGTAACATCCTGTACACCATAAGGTCTGTGTGGCTGAGAGAGATAGGAGCTAGGTACAGCGGTAGGCTGTACCCAGCTGACAGACAGGGAAACCTATTGTGCAGTCAGTGGCCAAGTGGCCTAGTATTTATTTTGTTATTTGTTTTGCTGTTTTTCACATTGTAACTAGTGAGAATAAACTACCTTTTTGTTTTCACCTGAAACTGCTGTCTCGCTGTGCCTAAATTGTGTAGTGAACTCTTCCAGGGGGGTCACACACACCCGCTGTCGAGCTAACCCCCTTACACTAGCTATGTCATTTTTTTTCTAGTGCTGCTCATAAACAGAGATGGTTTAGAATGAAATCAGACCAAGAAGGTTCCTGTGCACCTTTAATGGTCTGCTTTAAACTTTATTTCTTCTAAATCAGCTTTTATAAAGCAACTGGTTCACTTTCAAGCCACCTTCAGCACATTCTTTTACCTTCCTTATGCTCTCACATGGCTCTGTTCAGCCACTGATAGTGATAAAAAAAGCACCGTGTAGGCTTTAAGCCACTCTAATCCAATCATATGCAGAGCTCAGGACTTTATACAAATCACCAAATGACCGCACTGTGACAAACACCAAGAACCAGCATTGTCACATTAGAAGGGAAATAGTTGCATGCCCCTCCATATTCAACAGTACCATATTCAGTGTTGGTGGCTAAACTGATAGACGGGAGAGCAATGGGATTAAAGCAAACCTTGTTACTTTGCTCTAAATAGTCAATGCACAGGTATAGTTTAAGAATACTGGCTGTGGTGCAATATGTTTAAAATCCATTATGCCATGAACCACTACAGTGATATTTCTGAAATACGGATCTGTGTTTCTTGTCAAACATCCACATCCATGAATGCATACTGGAGGATCAAAATGACTGAAAATATTCTTAGAAAGGGCAGTAAAGTGATTCTTATTAACAGTCTTTATCATGTGTAGTTGTTACTAAAAAGTTTGTGTTTTTGGGCATGTGATGCTTTCTGCGAAGTCAAAAAAATAAAAGCTAGCAGCTGATTAACATTGTTTTGAGCTCTGAAACAAAAAAGGCCTTTGGGCCTCAGTAAATACAGTATGTTATATTCTCATGTCTTTTTGTTCAAAGTATGTGAAAATGCAGATTAGTTATTTTTATATATTCCTTCAAAAGTAATGAAAATACTTATTTTTTTAACTTAATGTATCCTTATATTAACCTCCCTGGCAGTATTCCCGAGTGTGGCTCGGAGTGGAATTTCAGTACCATTAGCGGTAACCCCGAGCCACACTTGGGATTGCATCGCTGGATCCAAGCAGCGTTACTCACCTTGTCCCCTGGATCCAGCGATGTCCCCTGCCGTGTCTGCGGGCTGTGTCTGCCGCCAGATGACTCCTGTGTGCCGGGCTCCGTTCCCTGCGAGCATCTCGTCGCACGGGGACAGAGACCGGCGGGAAATTCAAAAAGTGAAACACACAGCATACATACAGTACACTGTGATCTGTAAGATTACATTACTGTATGAAATAATTTCACATCCCCTTTGTCCCTAGTGGTTTGCCCAGTGTCCTGCATCCACTTTTATATTATATATGTTTATTCTTTCTGCCTGGAAACTTGAGAATGTCCATAGCAAACAAAAAGTGTCCCTTTACGTCAAAAGTGGTTTTTGATCAGCTAGAAAACAGCGATAGTAAATAAGAATCATTTGCAGAATTGAGTGATACTGATTTTTGGGAAAATTTATCATCAGACACTGAAAGTGACGACAGTGACAATTCTGCAACTGAGCAAATTTCAGTGTTTTTGGTTTGATTACATTATTGAATACATTTTATTACTATTACGTTATTATTTATATTATTTGTAGTTATTTACTATATTATAATTTATGATTTCATGTTTCAAACTTTATCATACCCGGGGTGTCTACTAGACTCTGGTTTGGACAGATTTAAGTGAGTTATTCCTAAGAATTACAAGCCTACAATATAAAACACCAAATTTCCATGCAAAATAATTGTACCGCTTTCATGTTAACCTCCCTGGCGGTATGATTATTTCAGATTTTTGGTGCTGCAAGCGGTACGATTATTTTGCATGAAAATTTGGCATTTTATATTGTAGGCCTGTAATTCTTAGGAATAACTCACTTAAATCTGTCCAATCAAGAGTCTAGTAGACATCCCGGGTATGATAAAGTTTGAAAAATGAAATCATAAATTATAATATAATAAGTAACTAAAAATAATTATCAAAAATAATAACGTAATAGTAATAAAATGTATTCATAATGTAATCAAACCAAAAACACTGAAATGTGCTCAGTTGCAGAATTGTCGCTGTCGTCACTTTCAGTTTCTGATGATAAATTTCCCCAAAAATCAGTATCACTCAATTCTGCAAATGATTCTTATTTACTATCGGTGTTTTCTAGCCAATGAAAAAACACTTTTGACGTAAAGGGACACTTTTTGGTTGGTATGGACATTCTCATGTTTCCAGGCAGATAGAGTGACATAAACAATATAAAATAGGCAAACTGACTCATAGTTATGAATAAACTTTAGAGAATTTATTGGTATACAAAAGGGAAAAGGATTGTATATAAAAGCACAAAATCAAATACAATTGTACAAATTACAAGTGTATGCAATACATAAAACAGCCAGGATGTGCTGATTCTCTAAGTCCGACGCGTTTCGGGATACACCCTTCTTCAGGGTCTTTGTTATTTTTTGAGGAGAATCAATTCTATAACGTAATACAGTACAATGTTATGGTCACATTCAAAGACAACAATATTGTTCCAGACCACTAGGGACATCAACGTTTTTACCTTCAAAATCACACTGCTGGCACGTACACTTGTGGCAATCAAAGGGTATATTAAAAAATGGGCCATAAGGCCCAATGAATACTGGGTAGCACGAGTTGCCGCTGATGACACACCACCCAACCGGTCACCACTGAGCCTCCGTGATCGTCACCCTCACCGTGTCAGTACCACCGTAATACAGTTGGAATGAGAATGAAAGGGAGTTTGGTTTCCACGGGTGTTTGAGGTTGTTGGAAGATCATCACAGATCTATAAAAGATTATTGTGTGTTCATTATAAAAGGTTTACAAACACCTAATGGGAAACAGTCATTCTTATTAAAAAACTGGGGAACAAACACACAGCTGACACCGCATATTAGCCTTACTAATCTTGTAAGGGAATGCATGACATGAGCCTCATTGCGTCATTCCGCCCTGACAGTCTCCGCCCCACTGACCAACGCAAGCAGAGCATTGTCGCGCCGGTGCTGACGTACCGAGAAATGGACGTGAAGTGTCCATTCAAATGCGCATGCGCCGGCGTCCTTTTAAGCCATGTGTGCAGAGGGCCACAATGCGCACAGCCACTCTGCACACACTATGCCAGAGGACTATTCGGGAAAATTCTCAAGTATGCGGGGATATGCTTCCCCTCCCCTCCCTACTTGAATATACAATAGAAGTATTTAGGCACTTATATAGGGGTAAGAGTGAATAGATCGGTAAGATATACAAAGTGACTTTACAACAAACCTTAGAGACAGATGGAGGGGGGAATTCCTCATGTCATGCATTCCCTTTCAAGATTAGTAAGGCTAATATGCGGTGTCAGCTGTGTGTTTTGTCCCCAGTTTTTTAATAAGAATGACTGTTTCCCATTAGGTGTTTGTAAACCTTTTATAATGAACACACAATAACTTTTTATAGATCTGTGATGATCTTCCAACAACCTCAAACACATGTGGAAACCAAACTCCCTTTCATTCTCATTCCAACATCCTGGCTGTTTTATGTATTGTATACACTTGTAATTTGTACAATTGTATTGGATTTTGTGCTTTTATATACAATCCTTTTCCCTTATTCTCTAAAGTTTATTCATAACTATGAGTCAGTTTGCCTATGAAAATCCCAGGTTCTAATTGAGGGAACTTTTCCTTTACAAGTATTTAAATAGGGATGACGCCAATAGGGTATTATTCCCAGGTGGTGTTTTTGAACAATTTAAACAATATAAAAGTGCATGCAGGGCTCTGGGCAAACCACTAGGGACAAAGGGGATGTGAAATGTTTTCAAACAGTAATGTAATCTATAAGATTACAGTGTACTGTATGTGCTGTGTGTGTTTCAGTTTTTGAATTTCCCGCCGGTCTCCGTCCCTGTGCGACGCGATGCTCGCAGGGAATGGAGCCCGGCACACAGGAGTCATCTGGCGGCGGACACAGCCCGCAGACACTGCAGGGGACATCACTGGATTCAGGGGACAAGGTTAGTAACGCTGCCTGGATCCAGCAATGCAATCTGAAGCTTTACCGCTACCGGCCGCACGCCCCAGTGTGAAAGTAGTCTTAAGGTAAAAAAAAACCTCCTGGGGATCCCCACAGCCCCCCCCCTGGATACTTACCTTAGCCCATTCTCGATCCTTTGCTGTGCTGAAGAGCAGTGGCTCTCTCCTCTCTCCCTCCTCACTGGGCAGATTGATAGCAGCTGGATCCTATAGACACAGAAAGGGCCACTCGAGATCGAGCCCGCATGAGTGCCCCCATAGAAAGCAGCTTTCTATGGTGGAGGAAGAGCCAGGAGTGTCGGCTGGGGACCCCAGAAGAAGAGGATTGGAGCTGCTCTGTGCAAAACCATTGGACAAAGCAGGTAAATATAACATGTTTATTATTTTAACAAAATATATTTGAAGCTTTACAATCACTTTAAAATAGTATGAGGATTAATATGGGTGTCACCAGTTACCAATCTCCAGTAAAGAATCCTAGGCATGAAGCAAATGCCAGCATCACAAGATCTGTAGAACTACAAGGTCAAAAATAAGTTCTCATCTACTTGTGTTATGAAATTCCTACATCTCTGTATTTAACTGTTTGGTTGGAATTTACTTTTAATCTTGGAAATTACATATTTCATAGTTTGCAGCAAAGAAAGAATGCAGTGAGTTCTATTGAAATACATATTCTTTGATTTTTTTTTTATTTGCAACTATATTCTACAATTAAAAATAGAGTTGAGCGAACCCTGACTGTAAAGTTCGGGTCAGTGCCGAACTTTGGGGTGTCCGGGACCCGGACCCGGACTTTTCAAAAAAGTCTGGGTTCGGTTTCGGGGTTCTGGTAATTTTAATGAAAATTCTGAAAATGGCTGTAAAAAAGTCCTGGAAGGTCCTAGAGGTCTGCAAAAGGATGGAAAATGGGGGTAAGGGTGGGACAAGTGCCCTACAAAGAAATGGGGACAGGGAAATAACTTTAAATATATTTTAAAAAATAAAAACATAAAAAAAGCAAAAATGGAGGTGAATGTGGATCATCTTCAAACTGGGTGTGAAAAGTATTAATTAACGGTAGAAGCCATATAACTGTTCTAAAATCATCTTCAAACTATGTCAAAAAAGTATAAATAAGCCGGGAGAACCCATATCACTGTTCTGCAAACATCTGGAAAATGTGTGTGTCACTTTAAATGAAACCGGGAATAAGTGAACATCTGTTTTGTTTTGCAAACATCTTTAAAGTCTCTGTGTCACTTTAAATATAACCGGGAATAAGTGAACATCTGTTCTGCAAACATCTTTAAAGTCTGTGTGTCACTTTAAATGAAACCGGGAATAAGTGAACATCTGTTCTGCAAACCTCTTTAAAGTCTGTGTGTCACTTTAAATATAACCGGGAATAAGTGAACATCTGTTCTGCACACATCTGTAAACTGTTTAGAACACTTTACCTAAAACTGGGAGGAACCATACACCTGTTCTGTGAACATCTGGAATCTGTGTGTGAAACTACAGCATAGAGAAGAACAGGCATATGGTTTCGCTCTTCACACACAGTTTGCAGATGTTTCAAGAACAGTAATATGATATCACTGTTCTTGAAACATCTGCAATCTGCGTGTGAAACTACAGCATAGAGAAGAACAGGCATATGGTTTCGCTCTTTACACACAGTTTCCAGATGTTTGAAGAACAGTGATATGATATCACTGTTCTTCAAACATCTGCAATCTGTGTGTGAAACTACAGCATAGAGAAGAACAGGCATATGGTTTCACTCTTCACACACAGTTTCCAGATGTTTGAAGAACAGTGATATCATATCACTGTTCTGAAAACATCTGCAATCTGTGTGTGAAACTACAGCATAGAGAAGAACAGGCATATGGTTTTGCTCTTCACACACAGTTTCCAGATGTTTTCAGAACAGTGATATCATATCACTGTTCTTAAAATATCTGCAAACTGGGTTTAAAACTCTAGCAGAGCGAAACCATATACCTGTTCTTCTCTATGCTGTAGTTTCACACAGACTTTGCAGTTATGTTCAGTTATTAGCGGCTATTTTTAAAGTGACACACAGACTTTGCAGATGTGTGAAGAACAGATGTTCAGTTATTAGCGGCTATTTTTAAAGTGACACACAGACTTTGCAGATGTGTGAAGAACAGATGTTCAGTTATTAGCGGCTATTTTTAAAGTGACACACAGGCTTTAAAGATGTTTGCAGTACAGATGTTCACTTTTTCCCGGTTTCATTTAAAGTGACACACAGACTTTAAAGATGTTTGCAGAACAGATGTTCACTTATTCCCGGTTTCATTTAAAGTGACACACACAGTTTCCAGATGTGTGCAGAACAGTGATATGGGTTCTCCCGGCTAATTTATACTTTTTTGACACAGTTTGAAGATGATTTTAGAACAGTTATATGGCTTCTACCGTTAATTAATACTTTTCAGACCCAGTTTGAAGATGATCCACATTCACTTCCATTTTTGCTTTTTTTATGTTTTTATTTTTTTTAAATATTTAAAGTTATTTCCCTGTCCTCATTTCTTTGTAGGTCACTTGTCCCACCCTTACCCCCATTTCCTTCCTTTTGCAGACCTCTATGACTTTCCAGGACTATTTTACAGCCATTTTTGTGCCTAAAAGTCCGTGTCCCCATTGATTTCAATGGGGTTCGGGGTCCGGGACAAAGTTCGGGTTCTGTCCAGACCCGAACCCGGACTTTGTCCCGAAGTTCAGCCGAACCAGCAGAACCCGGACTTCTAGAAGTTCGCTCAACTCTAATTAAAAACATTTTCAACTATCATTTATCAATACAGTACTTAGCTATAATTAATTATGCATATCTGAACACACTGTGATACCCCCTGTTTAGAGATCACAAGGATGCAATGAAATCCAGGTTCCATAAAAACCTAGAGGTTGATTATCATAATCTGTAAATTGTTTCAGTAATTAGAATTTCATCATGAAATATGAACACATAAGACATGTCCTGGAATTCATAAAAAGTGTCATAGATACTCTTTAGAATTGTCTAAACTATTAGGCTGCTAAACAGCCCAATAGTGGCTACGGAATTCATCCAATGCAGTCAGCTGCAAATCACAATGGTAGTGGACCTGATAGGGAACTAGTCCCCCAGCATCCCCAGACTCCACACACTCAAAATTCCCTGCTCTGCTATGCAGTGGCCCCATTCTAAGCACTCTGATCAGCTTCTGTATGCCAACTTAGAGTATGTCTTGATTCCAGTTTTCTTTGAACTGGCTGAAACTCATTTGTTGCAGCCATAGCGACACACCATGAGAATGGCACAAATAAGAACTATCTGAATCTATTGCATGTGTTGAAGCTATAAAGTACACAAGAGGGTTCATGAATTAGGCACAGGCCTTTCTAATGTGCCCATACCACCAAATGTTTTATTGAATTGCTCTTGATCAGTGTGATTTACTAAAAAATATAATAATGTTATTCAAAATCACAAGATTTTCACAGGCTAATTGTACACGCAATAGAACAATTTCACAAAGTTTTGAAGAGACCCTTTAACCAACCTAAATTGAAGGTAAAGGCAAATTAGAATCAAATATTTTAAATGCCTACTTGCAGTGTTTCTCCTTCCATGATTTCTATGATTTTAATTGACTTGTAATGTGCCTTTGGACATGCTAGAAAATTGGACTACCCCAGGAGAGTCAAATCCCTAGCACAGCCTCCTCCCTATTTGCATATCATAGCCTTCTCCTTTTCTGGGGTGTCTAATTACTATCTGTGTTGGTCAAAATTGTCTTTTATGTACAGCAACTGCTGGAGAAGTAACAAAGGGAAATACTGTCCTGTGTCACTTGAGTGACAAATTTAACCAGTTCCCTACCGAGTCGTTGTAAAATTACGTCGGCAGGAACCCTTCGTCAATCCGGGTGGACATTGTAAGTTGTCCGCCACTTTTTGCCGCTACTGCGGGCCCCTGAGGGCCCTCAGCCGGGCGATCATGGATCGCTTGTGTCCCCAGGGGTCGCGTCCCCCCGATCAGGGTAAAGAGCCAATAGATTTGGCTCTTTACCACATGACCGGCTGTGTCCAATCCCAGCTGGTCAATACTGACCTCCACGTGCACGCCGCTCGTGCACGCCCCCGGGAGCGCGCAGCGATTGGGGCTGAGGCTTGTCCCTTAGACAAAGCCCAGCTCCAATCAGTGTAAAGAGCCAATGGAATTGGCTTTTAATCATGTGACTATGAATCAGGTCACATGATGTAAACAAACCGCGGTAACAAGCTGTTACCGGGTTCTCCCTCTCACACACCGATCGTGCGTGAGAGGGAGATTGTGGTAACAGCTTGTTACCGTCAGATGTACACACCAAGCACACTGATCACCCCCCCTAATAAGGAGAACCTGTCACCACCCCATCAAAGTACCTGTCACCGCCAATCATAGTACCTGTCACCTATCCATCAAAGTACCCGAGTACTGGTCACCTGTCCATCAAAGTACCCGAGTACCTGTCACCTGTCCATCAGAGTATACCCGAGTACCTGCCCATCAGAGTACCCGAGTACCTGTCACAGCCCATCAAAGTACCCGAGTACATGTCACCTGCCCATCAAGAGTACCCAAGTACCTGTCACCTGCCCATCGAAGCACCCGAGTACCTGTCGCCATCCCATCTGAGTACCCGAGTACCTGTCACCATCCCATCAGAGTATCCGAGTACCAGTCACCTGCCCATCAGAGTACCCGAGTACCTGTCCCCTGCCCAGCTGAGTATCCCAGTACCTGTCACCAGCCCATCTGAGTACCCGAGTACCTGTCACCAGCCCATCTGAGTACCCGAGTACCTGTCACCAGCTCATCAAAGTACCCGAGTACCTGTCACCTGCCCATCAGAAAACCTGAGTACCTGTCACCTGCCCATCTGAGTACCCAAGTACCTTTTACCAGTCCATAAGATTACCCAAGTACCTGTCTCCAGCCCATCAAAGTACCCGAGTACCTATCTGCAGCCCATGCCTCATAGAATAGTTTGCTTTCCAAAATGGTGTAATTTTGTGGGTAATTCCACTGTCCTGGTGATCCAGGGCCTTCAAAAGTGTGATAGGTATGAATGAAATTTTATGTGTAATTCATGCTCCTAGAACGCCTGACGGTGCTCCCTGCATGTTCAGCCTCTGTATGTGGCCAGGGTGTGAAAAAGTCTCACACATGTGGTATCGCCATACTCAGGACGAGTAGCAGAATATATTTTGATGGTTAAATTTTTCTATGTACATGCTATGTGTTAGAAATATCTTATAAATTGACCACTTTGTGTAAAAATAAAAGCGTTTTCATTTTCTTTCCACATTTTTCGAAGACCGGAAAAAAATGGAAAAAAATAAACCATTCAAAAGACTCATAATGCCTCATAGATTATACGTTGGGGTGTTTGCTTTCCAAAATGGGGTCATTTTGTGGGTAATTCCATTGTCCTGGTGCTCCAGGGCATTCAAAAGTGTAATAGGTCGTTAGGAAATTAGATGTGAAATTTCTGCTCCTAGAATGCCTGACGGTGCTCCCTGCATGTTGGACCCCTCTATGTGGCCAGGGTGTGAAAAAGTCTCAAATATTTGGTATCGCCATACTCGGGATGAGTAGCAGAATATATATGGGGGGGGTTATTTTGCTATATACATGCTATGTGTTTGAAATATCATATAAATTGACCACGTTGTGAAAAAAATACTTTTTCATTTTCTTTCCACGTTTTCCTAAGACTTGTGGAAAAAAAGTGAACCGTACGAAAGACTCATAATGCCTCATAGAATATACGTTGGGATGTTTGCTTTCCAAAATGGAGTCATTTTGTGGATAATTCTATTGTCCTGGTGCTGCAGGGCCTTCAAAAGTGTATTAGGTCGTTAGGAAATTAGTTGTGAAAATTCTGCTCCTAGAATGCATGACGGTGCCCCCTGCATGTTGGAGCTCTCTATGTGGCCAGGCTGTAAAAAAGTCTCACACATGTGGTATCGCCATACTCGGGGCAAGTAGCAGAATGTATTTTTGGGTGTAATTGTAAGTATGCATATGCTGTGTCTGAGAAATAACTTGTTGTTATGACAATTTTGTGCAAAAAACAATAATTTCTTAATTTTCGGAAGAATTGTGGGAAAAAAGTACAACTTCAAAAAACTTGCCATGCCTCTTACTAAATACCTTGGAATGTCTACTTTTCAAAAGGGGTCACTTGTACTTTCCTAACATTTCAGGGCCTCAAGAAATGACATAGGCCATCAGTACATCAGGTATGATAAATTTTCAATGATTGGCACCATAGCTTATAGACTCTATAACTTTCACACAGACCAAATAATATACACTTATTTGGGTTATTTTTACTAAAGATAGGTAGCAGTATAGTTTTTTGCCCACATTTATGAACAAAAATTACTTATTTGCAAAATTTTATCATAGAAACTAAAAAAAAGTGTTTTTTTTTTTCAAAATTTTCACACTTTTTTCACTTATGTCGCAAAAAATAAAAAACCCAGAGGTTATTAAATACCACCAAAAGAAAGCTCTATTTGTGTGAAAAAAATGATACAAATTTTGTTTGGGTACAGTGTAGCATGAGAGAGTAATTGTCATTCAAAATGTGAAAATGCTGAAAGCTGAACATTGGTCTGGGCAGGAAGGGGGTATAAACGTCCTGTACTGAAGTGGTTAAGTATGCTGATATCACAGCCAAGATGGTGCCATTCAGCATCAGTCTCAGGCCTTTAGGATGTACACACAAGGCAGGGTTTTGCAGGTAAATAACATGAATTTATAGCACTCACTCCTGTAGGAGCTGCTGGATTTTTGGCCCGTATGTTTTTATCACAGCCAAGCACCAGGAATTTTCATGCTTCCTCAACGGCTCAAAAATCAGTCCAGGAGATGTTGTTTTGTTTTGTTTATTTAAGAGATAATTGGATAGGGAATAGGGATGCATGGGATGCCCAGAACTGGAGAACTTGAATAACATTGTGAACCTGCTAATGTCTATGACTCCTGGTAACTGACTTTCAATGGTGCTATACACCTGTGGGAGTGATAGCACAGCTGAAATAACTGTAACAAAAAGATTTCACGCAGAAAATGCAGGTGCTACTCCTTGTAAGAATGCCCAAGCAGCTCGCTACTGCTGTCCCAAGCTAGAGAAATGGGGTTGCTTTTGGATGCTTTGTGCTGGCACTAAGCTGTCCCCCGGACCTGGACATGCAAAGTATGATAGCCTTGCTGTCCTCTCTGTACAAGCGTTTTGTAGGTAGAAGTGGAAGTTACTCACTTAGTCCCTTTAAATAAATCCTGGATTCCATGGGGCTGTTATAGAGGCACACTGTTGCACAGGTCTGCGCTTTATTTCAGGGTGTCTTCAGCTAATCTAGCTGAGGCGAGTGCTTCTCTCTTTTCCTCTGGCTCTCTCTCTTTCTCCTTGTGGCTCTCCTTCTGCCCAGGGGCAGAGCCCCCCAGCACAGGGGTCCCCTCTAGACGACTGGGCCCTGGACTCTGCACCCTGACTGCCGGGCTTCTGACTATATATGGGACCGTTCCCCAACCTACTGAGCCTTGCCCCCTCAGGGCTTGATGGGAACTCCATAAATATTGAGATTACAGCCTCTGTTCCTCCACCATCTAAGTTCCAGAACTATCAGTGAGTTCTTGAAGCCAAGGGGAGGTAACAGAGCCATAGCCTTGAAACACTGCACACTCTAAACAACAATTAACCCCTGCTCCTCTGCCTACTGTTGCCAACTAAATTTTCCTATACTTAGCAACTCCAAGGGTGCTACACATAAAGCACGTTAAATGCACATCTTATGTTGAAATTAATAGTCTAACAAAAAAGTCTCTAATACAAGAACAAATATCTTTATTTTAGCCTTGGGGTTGCAGTTTTCAAAACAAATTGAACTCCTTATCCTGGTGTGTTACCTTTGTGATTTGATTCTAACATGTTTAGAGATCCACTGTTTTCATACTTATTCTAGTATATGGGACCTAAAAAAGTATTAATGTAAAATTGTGAAAGCAAACATGCTGGAGAATGTATGCAATCTACTGTAATAATTATTTAAAAACAAACATAAATCATTCCACTTCTCTTTTAATAAAAAAATCAAAGTTGGATAAAATTGGCTGCTTAGTATAATTCCACCTGGGAAAACTGGATTTCAAATATCTAGGTAATGTCTTCAATTAGCTAGGAAAAAAACATTAACCTTGAGCCTTTGTCATATTTCTCATTACCGGAACACTTAAATGGTATTCCTTGAAAGAAAACATATCCTTTTACACCTGCATAATTCTCCAGTCGTATTCATTGAAGCATTCACACCTTTTTATTCCTGGTAGTAACAAGAGCCTGTAGACCGGTTTATGAAAGGTTAAGATGCTAATTACTGTGCAGTTTATAGGTTACCTGCGGGAAATACAAAAGAAATATGTCTTTCTGATTTGGTCCTCTGTATTCCCTTTCCTTTTTAATACAATAAGGGCACTCTTGAGACATTGGGGAGGCAAGGGGCCCAGGCAGTCTGTGTAAATGTGGAAATAAAGGTTAATTTGTAGCTGTGAAATGTACAAGGTTTCTTCTTTACACAAATATTGATCTAAATCTGCTTGGGTGTCTTTCCTGACAGAGGCATATTTGCATGATATTGTTGGAAAATGACAAGGGCATTACAAGGCAAAAGAAACAAATGTAAAAAATAAGCAATACGGGATAAACACTGCATGGTTTTACCTCAGGACTGCATAGATACAGAACATTTCCCACTATTATAGCTAATTTCAGAAGTGTACAATTCTCCTGTCTGTCAAATTCTAGGAAAGGGGGTAGTTCTCTAAAATTAGACAGTCACTAAAGCCAAAATGCTTATGCTATAGTTTCTTGTACAGCTATTAAATCAAATATTCCTGTCATTTTTGTTAAGTTTAATTAAAAAAAAACTAGATCAATAACTGTAACTGTTTTAAATAAAAATCAAAGAAATGATCTATTAATTTTATTTAAAGGTACGTTTCAGTTAGTTTATTTTTGCCATTTTTGTTTTTTGATAGAGGGGGAAGGAATGGAACTTTACTCAGTTTTTTATTGTTATCCGGGGCTCATTTTGAAGGATGTGCTTGCACTCCTTGCCTCTGGTTAGACCTGGTCTGTAGAATAAGCTAAAAGAAGAGTGCTACTTGTAAATGCTGTGCGTGGATAAGAATATATAAATGAAGGAAAAACACTATACATTTACATAATATATCACATATATATATTTAAATATCATATATATACTAACAAAACTGAAGGGAAAAAAAGTAAATTTAACATATGGAAAATTGTAAGCAAGTATGAAGTGGCAGAGCAAATAGGACCACTGGCTTTACACCTTACATAATATGGCAATGTGCTTTTTTAGGGTTCCCTTTTTAACTTGTTTCTATATTTCACTCATCAGCATCACTGTATTTGTGCTTTTTGCTTTGTATTCCTTATTTTCATTAATGTGTAAATAGCTTTTCATGTTGTTTTTTTTTCCTCATAAACAAATGCCTGAAATGTATTAAATGTTCTCTATAGAATTGGACAAGGGACAGGCTGGCCACTTCTTGGTTAAAGGCCTGGCCACAGTGTGCCATTTAAGTGCTTGGCACTTTCAAAACTGGTATACTTCTAACAAGGGGATACATCATCACCGTCATCCTCTCATCGTTTCCTCTCTGCTCTGCTCTTCCAGGTAACTGCTTACACTTTTCCCTGCAACACAAAAGCCAATCTGCCTGTCTGCAATCCACATCTGCCTGCTGTAACCATCGGTAACTGCTTACACTTTTCCATGCAACACAAAAGCCAATCTGCCTGTCTGCAATCCACATCTGCCTGCTGTAACCATCGGTAGCCACTGACTAAACTCTTCTCTGAAACACTGGGCTACATTTTATCACTTATATCAACTACTGCCTTGTTAAGACTTGAAACTGCTGTTTATACTTGTCTGTTGAGGTTACACTTACTTTTATTATGGTGTTTTGGCCAAGATCAAACACCTATGCTTATCTTGCAGTCTTTCTCTTGCTTAGCAATTTGTTTCAGGACAGAAAAACCCCCACTTTCTCCATGTGTCTTTTGATTAGCTCTAAATTGAATGATTGTTAACCTCCCCCAACCCCATCCCAGTATAAATTCAGTTGTGGCACTACCTTAATAAGTTCTGGACTGCGTTGCATACATTTACTGCTGCAATGTGGCAGCATAAGGCAGCCGCGGCAGTTCGCTAGAGGACCAATTAATGTACAGGCACAGGCCATGAATTTTGATCTGTACCTGTTGATAGTTCTTGGCGAATGAAATGCCTCCTCTGCTTCTGTAATGTTAACAAAGGCAGAGGAAGTGATGTCATTCTCCCTCTCTGAGTTCTTTTCTGTTCCAGGGAGGAGAGAGGACATCTAAAACATGAGTTGCACCAATACTACACTAACACAGTACACATTAGTCACACTTTTGTACTTGTACTTGTGTCTTAGCGTGACACGGAACGTTACTTCCTCTCCTTGGAATGCAGGAGGAGCACTCTTTGCTTCCCCTGCTTCCTTGTCTGTATTTTTGATTTTAAACTATTTTAATAAAATGTCAAGCGGTTTTCACGATGAGAGCCTCCCAGTCTTTTTGCATGAGCTGACTGTACCCCCTACCACTGTCCTCTGGTGTGGATCTGCTGGACATCTACTTACATCCATGCACTGATGATCTCTTTTATGGGGATCATAAGGTCTGGTAAGTAGGAATTTTGGCTATCTCACGGGTGGAGGACTGCACAGTCACTCTGAATGTCTGTAGCTAGACAGACAACTTGGACAGACTTATCACTATTAATGCACCAAGGATCTTGAATTTTTGATCACTTGCACTTTACTATGGATGGACTTTAATATGAAATTTATTTATGAACTTTATTCATCACTAGAGATAAGCGAACTTCTAGAAGTCCGGGTTCTGCTGGTTCGGCCGAACTTCGGGACAAAGTCCGGGTTCGGGTCCGGACAGAACCCGAACTTTGTCCCGGACCCCGAACCCCATTGAAATCAATGGGGACACGGACTTTTAGGCACAAAAAAGGCTGTAAAATAGTCCTGGAAGGTCCTAGAGGTCTGCAAAAGGAAGGAAATGTGGGTAAGGGTGGGACAAGTGACCTACAAAGAAATGGGGACAGGGAAATAACTTTAAATATTTTTAAAAAAATAAAAACATAAAAAATGCAAAAATGGAGATCATCTTCAAAATGGGTCTGAAAAGTATTAATTAACATTAGAGGCCATAGAACAGTTCTAAAATCATCTTCAAACTGTGTCAAAAAAGTATAAATAAGCCGGGAGTACCCATATCACTGTTCTGCAAAATGTGTGTGTCACTTTAAATGAAACCGGGAATCAGTGCACATCTGTCCTGCACAATTATTTAAAGTCTGTGTGTCACTTTAAATGAAACCGGGAATCAGTGCACATCTGTTCTGCACAATTCTTTAAAGTCTGTGTGTCACTTTAATTGAAACCGTCAATCATTGCACATCTGTTCTGCACAATTTT
>BLSH010081012.1:8577-21902 GCA_018402905.1 Glandirana rugosa
TGCGGGACCTTGACTGACGTGACCATACTCGATCCGGGATTACCTTGTCTCATGTGAACTGATGTTATGTCTTGAAGAATAAACCCTTAAAGATTTTTCTAATGATGTCGTTCATGCAAGTTCTTCGATGAAAGCTGAGTAAGGATTTTCAACAACATGTTTCAGGGCAGATATTCATATTCTAACTACATAATTAAATTCCATGGTGCCGTGAAGTATAGGATTGGTGTTACTTATTTGAGTCACATGGCTGAATATGTGAATTGTTGTTAAATCATCTTTTGTCTTTGTTCTAAAGATATAATTTCCATCATTGTTTTACTCTTTGATCTTTAATCTAGGTGACTATTGTACTCCAGTTCATCTACCTTCTGTAGCACAGTTTTGGATTAATAAATAAAGATACTGTGCTACTTTAACACCATTAGGGCCTAGCTCATACCAGTGCAGTCAGTTCCAGGGCGTACCAGTTCCAGAAAAAAAAGTAGAACACAAGCTGCATTTTTCCTGCACTTGACTGTACTGGGACGCAGTAAAAAGCTTAAAAAATGCACAGGTATGCACTGGGACACATCAAAAACACATCAAAAATGCACTGGACCCCAGTACAGTTAAAAAAAAATTAGGAAAAAAGCATCTGGAATGCATCAGGAATGCATCAAAATCGCACCAGAACACGGCAAAAATGTGCATACAAAATGCATCCGGAACGGATCTGCAGTGCATTTTTGTGGTGTGAACCAGCCCTCATTGATACTTAATCACCTCTGTTTTTTTACTATACAAAGGTAGAAAGACCATACCTTTTGAAAAATAAAACAGTTTTCCTTAGTTTCTGCTATAAAACTTTGCATATAATTGATCTATCTACATAAATGTAGGCCATAATGCTGCTACATTTCTTTGGTAACAATAACCCAAATTGGTATATATTATTTAGACTGTGTGAAAGTTACAAAGTCTACAGACCACAAAATATACAGTATATTTGAAATCTCTCAATCCGGATGTACTGACTGCCTATCTAATTATTCGAGGCCCTAAAATGCCAAAAGAGTACAAATACCCCCAAATTACCTTTTTTTTGCAAAGTAGACAGTTCATGGTATTCAGTAAGAGGCATGGTGAGTTTCTTGAAGTTGTATTTTTTTGCCACAATATTTTTTGGAAAATTAACCACTTCAAGATAGGACATTTATATCCGGCATATATCCTGCCCAGACCAATTTTCAGCATTCAGTGCTCTCACACTTTGAATGCCAATTACTCAGTCATGCTACACTGTACCCAAACAACATTTTTATCATTTTTTTCACACAAATAGAGCTTTCTTTTGGTGGTATTTAATCACCTCTGGGTTTTTATTTTTTGTGACATAAGTGAAAAAATGTGAAAATTTAAAAAAAAAAAACACTTTTTTTTAGCTTCTATGATAAAATTTTGTAATTTTTGTTCATAAGTTTGGGCCAAAACCTATACTGCTACATATCTTTGGTAAAAATTATCAAAATAAATGTATATTATTTGGTCTGTGTGAAAGTTATAAAGTCTACAAGCTATGGTCCCAATCATTGAAAATGTATCACACCTGATGCACAGAGGGCCTATCTCATTTCTTGAGGCCCTGAAATTTCAGGAAACTACAAATACCCCCCAAATGACCCCTTTTTGAAAAGTAGGCATTCCAAGGTATTTAGTACGAGGCATGGCAAGTTTTTTGAAGTTATATTTTTTTCCCACAATTCTTGGGAAAATTAAGAATTTTTTTTTTTGCACAAAATTGTCATAAAAACAAGTTATTTCTCACACACAGCATATGCATACTTCCAATTACACCCCAAAATACATTCTGCTACTTGTACGGCGATACCACATTTGTGAGACTTTATTGCAGCCTGGCCACATAGAGGTCAAACATGCAGGGAGCACCGTCAGGCATTCTAGGAGCAGAAATTTCACATCTAATTTCTGAACGACCTATTACACTTTTGAAGGCTCTGGAGCACCAGGACAATGGAATTACCCCATTTTGGAAAGCAAACACCCCAACGTATATTCTATGAGGCATTATGAGTCTTTTGAATGGTTCATTTTTTTTCCACAAGTCTTTGAAAAACGTGGAAAGAAAATAAAAACGCTTTTGTTTTTGCACAAAGTGATCTATATATAAGATATATCTAACACATAGCATGTACATAGCAAAAATTAACCCCCAAAATATATTCTGCTACTCATCTTGAGTATGGTTATACCACATGTGTGAGCCTTTTACACAGCCTGGCCACTTAGAGAGAGGTCCAACATGCAGGGAGCACCCTCAGGTGTTCTAGGAGCATAAATTACACATATAATTTCCTAACCACCCATTACAATTTTGAAAGCCCTGCAGCACCAGGACAATAGAATTACCCTCAAAATGACCCAATTTTGGAAAGCAAACACCCCAACGTATATTTTGTGAGGCATTATGAATCTTTTGTACGGTTCATTTTTTTCCACAAGTCTTCGGAAAACGTGGAAAGAAAATGAAAACGTATTTTTTTTTCACAAAGTGATCAATTTATATGATATTTCAAAAATATAGCAGGTATATAGCAAAAATAAACCCCCAAAATATATTCTGCAACTCGTTCCGAGTATAACAATACCATATGTGTGAGAGTTGTACACAGTCTGGCCCCATAGAGAGGTCCAACATGCAGAGAGCACCGTCAAGCATTCTAGGAGCATAGATTACACATAAAATTTCATTTATACCTATTACAATTTTGAAGGCCCTGGAGCACCAGGACAGTGGAATTACCCACAAAATGACCCAATTTTGTAAAGCAAACACCCAAGGTATATTCTATGAGGCATGGGCTGCAGATAGGTACTCGGGTACCATGATGGGCTGCAGATAGCTACTCAGGTATTCTGATGGGCTGCAGATAGGTACTCAGGTACTCTGATGGGCTGGAGACAGGTACTTGGGTATTCTGAAGGACTATTGAATGGTACTTGGGTAGTCTGATGGGCTGCAGATAGGAACTTGGTTACTCAGATGGGTTGGTGACAGGTACTTGGATAATCTGGTGGGCAGGTGACAGGTACTCGGGTACTCAGATGGGCATGTGACAGGTACTCGGGTACTTTGATGGGTAGGTGACAGGTATTTGGGTACGTTGATGGGCTGGTGACAGGTACTCAGGTACTCAGATGGGCAGGTGACAGGTACTCTGGTATGCTGATGGTCTGGTGACAGGTACCCGGGTACCCTGGTGGGCAGGTGAAAGGTATTTGGGTGCTATGATGGGCTGGTGACAGGTACTCGGGTACTCTGAAGGGCAGGTGACAGGCACTCGGGTACTCTGATGGGCTGGTGACAGATACTCGGGTACTCTTATGGGCTGGTGACAGGTACTCGGGTACTCAGATGGGCAGGTGACAGGAACTCGGGTATGCTAATGGTCTGGTGACAGGTACTCGGGTACTCTGATGGGTTAGTGACAGGTACTCGGGTACTCTGATGGGCTGGTGACAGGTGCTCAGGCAAACTGACAGGTTTGTGACAGGTATTTGGGTACCCTGATGGGTTGGTGACAGGTACTCGGGTACTCTGGTGGGTTGGTGACAGGCACACAGGTACTCTGATGGGCTGGTGACAGGTACTCGAGTACTTTGATGGGTTGGTGACAGGTACTTAGGTACTCTGATGGGCAGGTGACAAGTACTCTGATGGGCTGGTGACAGGTGCTCGGGTACTTTGTTAGATTGGTGACAGGTACTCGGGTACTTTGATGGGTTGGTGACAGGTACTCGTGTACTTTGATGGGTTTTTACAGGTACTTGGGTACTCTGATGGGCATGTGACAGGCACTCGGGTACTTTGATGGGTTGGTGACATGTACTCGGGTACTCTGATGAGTTGGTGACAGGTGCTCGGGTACTCAGATGGGCTGGTGACAGGCACTCGGGTACTCTGATGGGCTGGTGACAGGTAATCGGGTACTTTCATGGGTTGGTGACAGGTATTCAGGTACTCTGATGGGCAGGTGACAGGTACTCTGATGGGCTGGTGACAGGTACCCGGGTACTTTGATGGGTTGGTGACAGGTACTCGGGTACTTTGATGGGTTGGTGACAGTTACTCGCGTACTCTGATGGGTTTGTGACCGGTACTCGGGTACTCTGATGGGCTGGTGACAGGTACTCGGGTATTCAGATGGGCTGGTGACAGGTACTTGGGTACTCTGGTGGGTTGGTGACAGGTACTCAGGTACTCTGATGGACTGGTGACAGGCACTCGGGTACTTTGATGGGCAGGTGGCAGGTACTCGGGTACTTTGATGGGCAAGTGACAAGTACTCTGATGGGCTGTGACAGGTACTTTGATGGGGTGGTGACAGGTAGCTTGATGGGGTGGTGACAGGTCCTCTTTATTACTGGGGGGGATCAGTGTGCTTGGTGTGTACACTAAGCTGCAACAAGCTGTTACCGCAATCTCCTTCTCACACACGATCGGTGTGTGAGAGGGAGAACCCAGTAACAGCTTGTTACCGCGCTTTGTTTACATCATGTGACCGGCTGTTATTGGACACAGCCACTCTGATTGGGGCTGGGCTTTGTCCGAGGGACAAGCCTCAACCCCGATCACCCCGCTGTGCCCCCCAGGGGCATGCACGAGCGGCGTGCACATGGATATCCGTAGTGACCCCCTGTGATTTGACACAGCTGGTCACATGGTAAAGAGCCATTTTCATTGGGTCTTTGCCCTGATCAGGGAGGGGCTATGTCCCTGTGTCCGCAGTAGCGGCGAGAAGCGGCATACGTCATATGACATCCATCCGGATCGACGGATTGTCCCTGCCGACATCATATTACTATGGCTCAGTAGGGAAGTGCTTAAGAAAGTAAATAAAATGTGTTTATTTTCACAAAGTTGCCATCTTACAAGTTATTTCTCACACATAGGTATACTTACAAATACACCCCAAAAACACATTCTAGGGCAGTGACTGCATTGTAAAACGCCTGTCACCACAAGCACACACAGAAAACAATTGTTTCCGTGTGTCCTATTCACACTGCAATGCAAAAAAAGGAGCTGTGTGATGGCCTGAATCATGCACCACACTGCCCCCCAACCGCAGTCGGGAACATAGAGCTGCTGGAGAGGTAAAGCACTCCAACATCTGTCCATTTTAGTGTGAATACAGCCTTTGGAGGTACCACGTGTGTGATGTTTTTTCACTGCCGAGATGCATAAAGGGGGCCAAAATCCAAGAAGCACCTTCATGTTTTCAAGGGGCATAGATTTTGTAAATTTCCTGACTATCCATCACATTTCTTGAGACCCTGAAGTGCCAGGACAGGAGAAACACTCAAAAATGATGTTATTTGCAAAGAAGACTGTACCATGTATTTAATTAGAGTTTTTGAAGAGCTCAAGTTTATGGAAAATGAAGAGAGAAAATGAAAATGTATTTTTTTACATACAGCAGTCAATTAATAAGATATTTCTCTCACACAGCATGGCCATACTTAGAATTACACCCCAAAGCACATTTTGTTATTCCTCCTGAGAGTGGGGATACTACATATGTGGGATTTTATTGCAGTCTAACAGCATAGAGGGTAACCAAAATCTGAGGAGCACCTTCAGCATTCATGGGGTATAAATTATACATCTAATTTCCTGACTACCTATCATGAGTTTGGAGTGCCAGTACAGTGAAAACACCCACAAAATGGCCACATCTTGGAAAGTAAACACCACAAGGTATTTTTAGGAGGTATGCTGAGTCTTTTAAAGATTTGACATAAGCTTTTGGAAAAGGTGGAAAGAAAATGAAAATGTATTTGTTTATACAAAGTTGTGAATCAATAAGATATTTCTATCACCAGTATGGGCATACATAGGATTACACTCCAAAACACCTTTTGCAACTTCTCCAGACATGTGAGATTTTTTTTGGAGCCTAGCTGCATAGAGGGGCCCACAAATCTAAGGAGCACCTTCAAGCTTTCAAGTGGCATAAATGGCGCATTTTATTTCCTGACTACCCATTTTATTTTGGAGGCCCTGAAGCTCTAGGACAGTGTAAACACCTATTAAATGACCACATTTTGCAAAACAAACACACAAAAGTATTTTTAAGAGCCATAGTGAGTTTTTGAAAATTGAATTTCTTAGTTTCTTGCAAGTTTTTGGAAAGGAAGAATTATTTTTTTACACAAAGTTGTAAATTAAAAAGATATTTCTCACACACAGACTTTTTTTAAAGTTTTCAAAGTTTGATCTGGCTATGAACCAGACATTATATTATGTGTATTGCAAAAATCAACCAACATTGTATAAAAAACAAGTGTACGGTAATGGTCACCTCTATATGAGTGGTCAGCGAATATAAGTAGCTTAGTATAGTGTCACCTATAGCAGAGTTTCTTAACATTTTTCCAGTCAAGACACCATTTAAAGTTATGCACAATCTCAAGGCACCTCATTTTAAAATGTAAATAGCTAAACTAATAGTTTTTTATAATGCAGTGACATCCACACATTTAGGGCACCCAACGTTAGAGGTGTTTTATTCTTTTAAAGCAAATGCAGCAAAGCAGGGGAGGGGCAAACAACGATGCTGTGTGTGTGCCTGATTTCCTCCTTATCAACCAATGAAATCATTGGATGTTTGAACACTGACAGCTAGAAGGTTGCACAATGAAAGCCTGCGGTTTTGTGTAACTAAAAGCCAGGCTTGATCCACCTGATGACTTGTATACAAATGTTTGGCAATTTTTAGGCATTTTGCCAAGGCACCCCTGAAGAAACCGCAAGGCCCCCCAAAAGGCTGACCTATAGTACTCTCCATTCCTATAAGCCAAACAAGCCTAGCCTACTGGTATGTGGCTGCCCACAGGAATGCCATGTTTACTGGCCAGAAGGTACAAAGGGCTAAACAAAGTGTGAACAAAAGAGTTACTGTGGTTTCAAGAGAGCAGTTATTCATGGGGGATGGCTGAGACTGGTATCTCACAAGAATATAATCAGCAAGATGTGCAGATTGGTCAGTTCAGGTGGCAGGCAGAATCAGGGTCTGCAAACAAGCAAAGGATCAGTCCAGGCTGTCAGACAGAAAAACAGGCCAGGCTCAGCACAAGCGGCAGGCAGATGCAAACCCTGCACTGGTGTGATGGCGATCAGGAACACTGTTGCTGGTTGCACTGGCTCTGGTGACACTGTACTGATGTGGCAGCTAACAGGAACACTGTTGATGGCTGCACTAGCTCCAGTGTCACTGTCACTAGTGTGGCTGGTGATCAGGAACATTGTTGATGGCTGCACTGGTCTGGTGACATTGTCACTGGTGTGGCAGTGGTCAGGAATGATGTTGATGGCCTACACTGGTCTGATGACACTGAGAATTTTGTAACGGTGATCAGAAACACTATTGATGGTTGCACTGAACTGACAACACTAGCACCAGTGTCCTTGAGACACAGCAATCACAGATTATGTCACTGCACACCCTAGAGGGCACACACAAGTGGTGGGAGGATGATGTTTTAATAATTGGCCTGGTGACTGTTGTCAACATAAATGAAATTACAAATGTTTTAGTTTTCATCAGAACAGGAACTGGTGACAACTGTCCAGGAAATGATTTAATCATCTGCAGAGAGTTTTCTCTTTCCCCCTCACTCCTGTTGTGTATACTGGACAGGAGGTGAAGGAGAATCTTGCCAATGGGATACAGATAGCATGAAATCCCATATGAAAAAAGTTTTGGCTTTAGATATATTTTATTGTCAGGAAAAGTTTTTTTTTTTTCCATCTTAACGGTTAAGTTCACCTTATTCTTATCTCAAGAAAAGAACTAAAAACAAAAATATGATTTATATTTTTAAAACTATTTAATCATCCCTGTTTTTAGTAAAGTACCAGTTTTATTTTAATATTGCAACTTAAAGGGTAAGTTCACCTATTCATGAAAAATGAAAATGTGAACTGGCCTCCCTTCTGGATACCATTGTACATAATGCCCTGTGCTACTGGTGTAAAGGTTCCTACACCATACAACTCAATATACCACCCCAGTGTAAGTATCCATTATAATGTTTGCAAGGGCAAGTGCTCATTGGTCAGTGCAGTAACATGTCTGTGCTGACTAAGGCATCTGAAATATTTTTCTTGTAAGGTGTAACAGAAGAAAGAAATATGTCTCATTGGTCAGTGTAGTCACATGGTTGCAGTGATCAAAGAGCACTTGCCATTGTGAGCATTATGATGGATACTCACTCTGAGGCTGTGGCCCTGATTTACTATATCTCCCAAATCTACTCCAGTAGTGCCTTAAAATAACTCCCAATTAAAGGCAATTACAACTTCAACTCTCACAGACTGGAGTAAAATAGAACACATGCGGCCTCTATTTGCCTGTAAAGATGCCTCTCAGGTTACATGTTCTAAGTGCTTGATGTTGGCTGGGGTTGAACTTGTGGTTGTATGCAAGTTCATTGCCATAAAAAAAAAAACATTACCACCCCTCTCTCTAATTGTAACAGCCTTAGTCCCAGGGGACACGTTTGAATAGAAAAAAAAAGTTTCTAATTTTTTTTTTCAGGAGGAGGGGTTTTAATAATGGTTAAAGTGAAAAAAATATTCCTTTAACCACTTCAGCCCCGGAAGGAATTCACACTTTAGGACCTGAGCACTTTTTGCGATTTGGCACTGCGTTGCTTTAACTGACAATTGCGTTGTTGTGTAACGTTGTACCCAAACAAAATTTGTGTCCTTTTTTACCCACAAATAGAGCTTTCTTTTGGTGGTATTTGATCTCCTCTGTGTCATTTGTGATCCCTGCTCTAAATAAAAAAGAGGGACAATTTTTCAAAATAACCAGTTTTTCTTTGTTTTTGCTAAAATACAAATCCAATTGTAAAAAAATAAAAATCATTTTATTTACTTGTTTTTGGCCAATTTATATTCTTCTTCCTATCTTTGTTAACAAAAAATTGCAATTGGTGTTTATTGTTTTGTTTGCGCAAAAGTTGCTGCGTTTAGGGATGATGCAAATTAGTTTCTGGAGTTGTAATTTTTTAATTTTTTACTAGTAATGGCGGCGATCTGCGAATTTTAGTGGCACTGCAATATTGCGGCAGACATGTCGGACCATTTAGACATTTTTTTTGGACCATTGGCATTTATACAGTGATCAGTGGTCTAAAAATGCATTGCTTACTGTAGAAATGCCATTGGCAGTGAAGGGGTTAACCTGGAGAGGGTAAACTGTGTTCCCTATGGGGTGTTCTAACTGTATGGTGGGCTGGGCTGGCAGGGGGAGGGAAGTGATTACGGCTTCCATATAAAGGAAGCCTGTGATCACCGCCCTCCCCCCTCTGTCTGAATGCAGATCCATGTTTATATACACGGACCTCCATTCTTTCACTGAAGAGGGGCCATCGCGGGTAGCCAGCGGCGATCAAGTCTGCCCTACCCGCTCCCTGACCCCCCAGAACACAGTGAGCATGCGAGATTGCCTCCGGCAGCACGCACACGCTCACAATGTTAGTCATCGCAGCTGCCGCCAGGTGAGGGCGGTTTGCAATAACAAACCACTTTGCCGCCGTCATGCTGTGGCGGGCGGGCGGTAAGTGCTTAAATATCGTGCTTGACGGGTCCCCTTAGTAGGGATCTCTGTGATGTTTAGAACAGTGGCACCGCAAAATGACATTTGTAAAGGAAAAATTGTCATTTAAAATTGGTCGTGGCTGGAATGTATTGCTGGTTCCCTGCAATATAGATAACAGATCACTGAAAAAGCATTGCATTGGGGTCTCCCCCAGTCCTTACCAGGCCCTTCGGGTTTTTTTCGGGTCCGTTTTGGGGGTTTGACTTAAGCATGGTGTTCCCCTTAAAATCAAGGACACACCTGCAGCACCCCATAATATTGAATATGTATGTATCATTGCATACATTTGCAAACTTCGTAGTATGGAAGCCCCAAAAAGGTTGGTAATCAGCATCTGCATCATTTTCAACATGCAATGCAAATTTGAAGCAAGTGACACCTGGGAATCAAACCCATGGAACCAACTGTGGAAGGTAGATGAGCTAACCACTACACTGCCCAGCTGAGCAGAATTAAACATACAAAATCCAAGCAATAATATTTGCCTGCTTTAAATTGGAGCTAATAAAAGTTTAGCATTTTAATTCTAATAACAACCATGCTCATACTGATGTGGCATTACCTATTAGCGGTTTGTCTATTTTCTGCATATGCTGCTGAGTAGAATGCAAGCTTTCAGTAGGTGATACCATCTGGGTCATTTTAAGTAATTTGAACACAATTATATTGAGAAAATACCTTTACTACTGTTTGTTGGTGTCGCTATTTGATCTTCTAGGCATGGTGTTCCCCTTAAAATCAAGAACACACCTGCAGCACTCCATAATATTGAATATGTATGTACCATTGCATACATTTACAAACTTCATAGTATGGAAGCCCCAAAAAGGTTGGTAATCAGCGTCTGCATCGTTTTCAACATATAATGCAAATGTGAAGCAGGTGACACCTGGGAATCAAACCCATGGAACCAACTGTGGAAGGTAGATGAGCTAACCACTGCACTGCCCAGCTGAGCAGGATTAAACATACAAAATCCAAGTAATAATGTTTGCCTGGTCTTCATCTTACAGTGTTTGCTAAATTTACATTTAAAAACAAAGACATATAGCAATCTGATTGCATAATGCATTCGCAGCTTACATCTAGGAATTTGAACAAAGCGGTCACATGCATGGTTATTTGAAAACATTTTTATTTATTCAATCCACTCATGGAGCAATGTAGCCAGCCACAGCTTTTTGCACCATGTACAGATTTGGGGAAATGTGCAGGACTCTGATATCTGGTACAGGTTCTTGCCCAAACAAGACGCAATTATGCACCCCCACCAGCTGCATACAGGAAAGGCATGGCCAGGTTGCTGGGCAGCTTCCAAGCCACATCTGATGTGCCAGGCTATTTATGCAGGTCATAGATGCCAGTTCTTGCCTTGTATCACAAACGATCCACTTTCCACAAATGAAGATGAGTGCAGGATATAAAGGTGCCTTTCTACCACCTTGAACCGAAAGCAGTACCACTCCTGTAAAATGTGAACAATGGATAATTGACATTTCATCATGACAATCAATTCTCAGTGCAGCCTAGCTTGAGTTTATGTTACAGTTTTTTTAGGACATTCTTTACAAAGGCAGAAGTGTTTGTACCTTCATGGCTTCTATGTATGAATGTAACAATTATTCTCTGGCCAGCAGCCCCCACAGCCACTCAAATACTTACCTGAGCTCCATCACTATGCATTAATGGGCACAAGAGCCTTGGCTGTATGTGTACTCATTCTTAAGATTAGCAGAGGCAGCAGTAACTGCTATTGGCTAACAATGTATGGGGTGGAGGGCAGAGCTAGGAGTGTCTATGTTGCCAGCCATGCACAGAGGTGGCTCATCAGCAAGGCTTGTTTGCCATCCAAAACAAGCTGTGTGCTCTGTGTGCACTTGACTAGGATAGGGCCCAGGAACTCCAGTATCATCACCCATGAAAAGAAAGATCATGGCTGCTCTGTTGCTAACCACTGCAGTGAGCTGGTTAGTTCAAGATTTGACTTTTTTTAGCCAATACAAAAACGTAAGATGAGATTTCAAAACACACCTGTGACGCCAGACAGTCATCCCAAAAAGATTCCCAGGTTACATGCCATGGCTGCCTAAACAGATGGAACCCCTGAAAATACAAAAACACATTTAGATACTTAGCTGAGGTTCTTGTTCATTTAACATATATACAGGTGGCACAGACAAAAGCAAACACCTGACAGGTGTTCCACTCCCTCTCCACTCTCTTCAAAATTTGCACACAGTTGAGAAAAGAGGTTAGTGTTAGTGGGCAAGCAAACAGCGTTTGTCATGTTGACTACACACTAGATAAAGGGTCAACCTCAACTGGCATATGTTTGTTAGCAACTGGGTTTCTGTGAGAACTAACCTGCAAAGTTGGTATTTTTACACATTCTCAATCTCCAGCTATGTTCAAAAACGTACCTGTAAAGTAGCCAGCAATCAATCGATCCCAGGTGCCAATCCTGCCAGTTGTGTTTTGGTCCCTAGGGACTGGCAGCTGACGGACCTCTGGCTCCCTCTCCTCATCCAGCTCCCAGGAATCACCCCTTGCAAGGCACATGTTGTGCAAAATGCAACAGGCAAGGATAATTCTGGAAGCCTTTGGAGGAGAGTACAGTAGCTCCCCCCCCAGGCCTGGCCAAGCAGAGAAACCGGGACTTCAGTAAGCCAATAGTAAGCTCAACAATGGCCCACCTTCTCCGCAAGGCACTATTGTAGCGATGTTGTGGCTGGCCCTGGGGGTACCTGATTGGAGCCATTAGCCACATCAGCTGCCGATAGCCAGCATCCCCTGGAAAATGAACAAAAAAGCAAACATTAGTCCTTCCCATCCCTTTTTGTGGCCATAGATGCCTGTCTACAAAATGGGAGACAAGGAAGAATGTATTAGGCCAACCTGGTTTTTCAGCTGTAAAAATGTTCAAACTATCAAAAGCGGACAAAAACAACCAAAAATGCTATAGAACGCAGATCCCCAACGTTTTTAGACGTTTTAGACCAATTAAGTAAAATAAAAACAGGGAAAAAAAACGCTGGCCCTTTAAAAACGCCCAAAAAATTGCAAAAAAAGGCGGTAATATAACACTGGTAAAAGGTGCAAAAATGATGACCTCTTTCACACTGAGGCACTTTACAGGCGCTATTTAGCCAAAAAAAAAATTGCATTTAAAGAGCCTCAAAAGTCACTCCCCATCCACACCAAGCCTGAGTGCTTTCACACTGTTGCGGTCCGCTTGCAGGATGTTACAAATAGTCCTGCAAGCAGCATCTTAGGAGCGGTGTGGTGAGCGGTAATATACTGCTCCTCCACCGCCCCTGCCCATTGAAAACCATGGGCAGCGCTTCCAAAGCGGCTGCACACCACCTCGGAAGCGCACAGAGCAGGCACTTTTAACCCCGTTTTAACCCTTTGAGGGGGGTTCAAAGTGCCCCACTCCCACAGCCTTAGCGCCACTCTAACAGCAGTAAATCCCCCGCTGTGACTAGCGGGGATTTACAGCTAATGCCCCATTGCCCCCAGTGTGAAAGTGCCCATAAGCTACATACATTTTTTGGATTTTTTTTTAAAGTCCTATGTGCATGAAGCAGCACAGACATTTATTTTGTACCATATCTTGCACCATGTTTAGCCTAAACCTACATTGACTCATTCCTA
>BLSH010081024.1:1235-15845 GCA_018402905.1 Glandirana rugosa
CAGTGACTACACCGCACCTGACACAGTCATCTACAAATAAAATTAAAATAAAAAATAACAATGTACCCCCCCCCCCCCCACACACACACACAAAAAGAAAGCATTGTTAAAAAATATATAAATTGTAAAAAATAATTTTATAAAAAAATTGCAAAAAATATTAAAAAAAAATAATTTTAAAAAATAAAATTAAAATAAACATCTACTGACACAGTCCACGCCACATCAGTGACACCTATGAGTGCCCATCAGTACTGCATATTAGTGACACTGTCGTATGACATTAAAAAAAGGTATCGGTAATCGGCATCAGTGAGTAGTTGAAAAAAAGTATAGGTACTTGTACTCAGTCTTCAAAAAGTGGTATCTGTCCAACCCTACTAACAACCAATATTGTCACCAGTTAGTAAGGAGGATGTCTGTTTCCTCTACAGCATTCTTGTTTGACCTTCCTGTGTTCCTCTCCCTCAGCACTGGGGTCACATTAGCTAACTAATGGAAAGAAATTGAGGGAGAAGAGAAACATTGGAATACTAGTCAGTACCAGTGTGCAAAAGTGTATTTGCTTTGGAAGAATAAATCACCTCTAACATTGGGTATCCTACGTGTGGAATTTGCTTTATTGTGTAAAGCTATTAGAATAGTTTTTTTACATTTGAGAATGGGGTGCCTCAAGACTGTCCATAATTTTGGGGCATATTCTAGCGATGTTGCGGAGGTCGAGGCGGTATGATTTGGACAGGGATTGGATGGGGTCCTGAAAGGACAGTTCAGAGTCCAGTGTTACCCCTAGCACCCTGGCATGTGGGGATGCACTAATAGTTGTGCCATTGATATTAACAGAGAAGTCAGGGAAAAGCTCATGTGGGGGAGGAAATATCATGAGCTCAGTTTTAGATAGATTCAGTTTGAGGAAGTGCTGTGACATCCAGGCTGATATGTCTGTTAGTAAAGCAGTGATCTGTGAGGAGACTGATGGGGTGAGCTGAAGGGTAGAGAATAGTTTTGGGTGTCATCGGCATACAAATGATAGCGGAAGCCATGGGAGGATATCAGCTGACCCAGGGAGGACGTGTAGATCGAGAATAGAAGGGGTCCAAGGACAGAACCTTGGGGGACCCCAACCGTAAGAGGAGTTGGAGAGGAGGAAGTGGAGTTGTAAGCGACACTGAAGGTGCGGTGAGATAGGTAAGATTCGAACCATTGGAGAGCATAGCCTTGTGGCTGTCAGAGTCTTGCTATGTCTCATGGGACTTGTAGTTCTGCAACATCTGGAGGTCCGCTAATTGCATATCCCTGCTCTACATAAAGATGGCCTAGGCTATAAGAAGATTGCCAAGACCCTGAAACTGAGCTGCAGCACAGTGCCCAAGACCATACAGCAGTTTAACCACTTCAGCCCCGGAAGGATTTCCAGCTTTAGGACCGGAGCCCTTTTTGCGATTCAGCGCTGCGTCGCTTTA
Organism: Glandirana rugosa; assembly: GCA_018402905.1. Lineage (NCBI taxonomy): Eukaryota > Metazoa > Chordata > Amphibia > Anura > Ranidae > Glandirana > Glandirana rugosa. The sequence continues at coordinate 2,699 of BLSH010081024.1, forward strand.
ACTGAAAATTGCGCAGTCGTGCGACGTTGTACCCAAACAAAATTTACGTCCTTTTTTTCCCACAAACAGAGCTTTCTTTTGGTGGTATGTGAGCCCCTCGGCGTCATTTCTGATCGCCGCTATAAACAAAAGAAGAGCGACAATTTTGCAAAAAAACCCAAATTTCTTACTTTTTGCTAAAATACAAATCCAAAAAAAATATATAAAAAAACATTTTTTTTCACCGTTTTTGGCCGATTTATATTCTTCCTCATATTTGCAATAAAAAAAAATCGCAATCGGCGTTTATTGATTGGTTTGCGCAAAGGTGGCCGCGTTTACGGATGATGAGAATTCATTTTTGGGGGTTTTTTTTAATTATTTTTTACTACTAATGGCGGCGATCTGCGATTTTTAGCGGTACTGCGATGTTTCAGCGGACATGTCGGACCATTTTGACACTTTTTTGGGACCATTGGCATTTATACAGCGATCAGTGCTATAAAAATGCACTGATTACTGTGTAAATGCCATTGGCAGTGAAGGGGTTAACCTGCAGGGGGCGCTCTAAGGGTTAACTATGTTCCCTGGGCGTGTTCTAACTGTGGGGGGACTGCCCTAGCTGGGGAAGGGAAGTGGTCGCAGCCTCCGTATACAGGAAGGCTGTGATCACAGCCCTTCCCCCTTCACAGAACGGAGGTCCGTGTTTACATACACGGACCTCCGTTCCTTCACTCCGGGGGGGCCATCGCGGGTATATACACGGACCTCCGTTCCTTCACTCCGGGGGGGCCATCACACCGCACCCGCTCCCTGGCCCTCCCCGAACACAGTGAGCGTTATCGCAGCCACCGTCGTATGACGGCGATTTGCGATAACGAACCATCTTGTCGCTGTCAACCTGCGGTTGGCGGTCGGCAAGTGGTTAACAGGACAAATTCCACTCAGAACAGGCCTCGCCATGGTCGACCAAAGAAGTTGAGTGCACGTGCTCAGCTTCATATCCAGAGGTTGTCTTTGGGAAATAGATGTATGAGAGCTGCCAGCATTGCTGCAGAGGTTGAAGGGGTGGGGGGGTTAGCCTCACCCCCCCACCCAGAATATGCCCCTTTTTAACCAATGACACCCCCAAGCTTCTAATTCACTCTCTGGTTATCTCTCGCCTCAACTACTGCAACTCTCTCCTCATTGGATTACCTTCATATACATTATCCCCCCTTCAGTCCATAATGAATGCTGCTGCAAGACTTCCACCATCCACCTTACCAACCGCTCAGTGTCCTCTACCCCTCTCTGCCAATCTCTTCACTGGCTTCAACTCACCCAACAAATAAAATTCAAAGTACTAACAATAATTTACAAAGCCATCCACAACTCTGCCCCCAGCTACATCTCTAACCTAGTCTCAAAAAACCAACCAAGCTGCCCTCTTCGGCCCTCCCAAGACCTTCTGCTCTCTAGCTCCCTTGTCACCTCCTCCGATGCTCGCCTCCAGGATTTCTCCAGAGCTTCTCCCATCCTTTAGAACTCCCTACCCCAATCTGTGCAACTATCTCCTAGTCTATCCATCTTTAGACGATGCCTGAAAAACTTTCTCTTTAAATCCTGTATAATAATAATAATAAGCATCATAGCTGTCCTCAACTTAACTGTCAATGTGCAAATATTTGATCACCATATGGCAATTGCTGACCACACAGAGATGGCAGTTTCCATGGTTCTAAAGCAGAGGTCTCCAAACTGTGGCCCAGGGGCCAGATGTGGCCCTTTGCCTGCCTTTATGCAGCCCTTGGGGCACTATTTCTCCCACTGATACAAGGCACTATCTTTCTTACTGACACCAACATTGGAGCATAATTCCTGTCACTGATACCAACAATATGACACTATTCCTCCCACTGACACCAACAATGGAGCACTATTCCCCCACTGACACCAACAATGCGGCACTATTCTTCCCACTGACACCAATGATGAGACACTATTCCTTTCCATGATACCAACAATGGAGCAATCAAGGATAGGGCACTGTTTACTCCCATTGATGCCAGGGCATTTTCTACTCTTACTGGACACAGTCCGGCCCTCTTAAACTCTGAAGGACCGTAAAATGGCCCTTTGTTTGGAAGGTTTGGAGAGCCCTGCTGTAAAGGATAGGAGGGTTTAGTTCCACTTTAAGTTTCAAGTTTGCCAATAAATGGTATCACTTTCATATGTTTTTATCATGGGCTAACATAATATAATACATACTGCTGCCATAACCTTTTTATAGTATGTCTCCCTTGTATTAAAATGCCTGTCTGTTCGTACGTGTTTGCCTTGTTTATTCCACATTGCCCCACACATGCACATCAGCCGCTTAGGGTCCGGTTATCTGTTACCCCATAAGGAGCTTTGCCCTCACTTTCTCTCCAAATTACTGGGGACATCTATATATGAGTCAAAATCTCCCCAACAAGGACCCAGACCGCAATAAAAACCTGACGGGGTTCTAAACTTTACATCTTCCATCCTAAACAAGCTGACATTTTAGGTTAACTTTTATTTAAAAGCTGATCTCATGGTTTCCTCTATCTCCTTCATCATGTGATGCTCCAATGCCGAGTCTTTTCTCTTCTTGTGTTTACGGGAGGTGAGGTCCTCCTTCGTCACTGCGTGGAGGTGATATTTAGGATCATTAAATGAATACATGTGTAATTATCATTTTTGTATAAAGTAAATCCAAAGCCAAATATTTTTGCATCATTTTTGTGCAGAGTGAACTAAATGGAAGCTCCGGTCATTGCGGTAGGTGGTGGGGTTACTCACTTTGCCCTGTAGCAGTGTGTTCGGTCCCTGCTCATCCATGCGTGAAGGGCTGAGGCTGGGGAGGAAACATGCCCCGGGCTGAGTATTTCCTCCAGTCCTCCATGTCAGTGGACACTGTCAGAGATCTCAGAAGTCAGCGAGAAAGTTCGCTCACAGGAGAGTAGGGCGGCTTGGTGTAGTCATCCCCAGGAGCGGCCGCCTCTCCCTCTGTGTTGACAGCTGCAGCAGCATGACGGTCCCGGTCCGGCACCATCTCGGAAAACACCGCCAGTTTTGTGGCTTCAGGAAGTAAGCAATCCATGCTGCAACCGGTGTGGGCAGATCAGCGGTCCGGCTTCCTGGTCATCCGAGGTACAGGTAGGTACCAGTAAATACGTGGCAAGCTGCAGGGGGGCCGCTGGCCATGAGCTCTGAGACTAACGAGAGTAACGAGTCCTCACGCTGCCATACCGAGACCACCCCCACCAATCACAGGCAAATTAGGTGGCTGCGAGGCCCCTAACAGTGCGAGGCCTTAGGCGGCCGTCTAATTTGCCTAATTAGAGGGCTGCCTCTGACCTTGAGATAATATTCAGGGTTTATATACACAAGCACTGCCACTTTACTTTAAGTTTGTAAGATAATTAAGGATAGTGCTGTTTAACAACTTTTCCAAAATTAATTGAGCAGGTTACACCTGTGTTTTTGAAATAGCTGCAACCTTAATTGATACGAGTTAAACACAAATAGTTCTAGGCGCTGATTTTTTATATTTTTACAATATCTGATTGTTTGCCTGTTACTAACCTTGCTTGTTCCCGACTACGCCTTTGGATCACCCTTTTGATGAGGTAACTGATTTATGGGGGCAACTTATCTATGGGGGCACGGCAATGGGGCAACTAATATCTGGGGACACTGTGATGGGGCAACTAATCTATGGGGACACTGTGATGGGGGTAACTAATCTATGGGGACACTGTGATGGGGCATCTAATCTATGGGATTCTGTGATGGGACAACTGTTAGTTGGGGGCACTGTGATAGGGCAACTAATCAATGGGGGCAAAGTGATGGGGCAACTAATCTATGGGGACACTGTTATGGGGCAACTAATCTATGGGGGTCCTATGATGGTACAACTAATCTAAGGGGGTACTGTGATGAGGGCAACTAATTTATGGGGGTAGTGTGATGGGGCAACTGATCTATGGGGGCACATTGATGGGGCAACAAATCTATATACAGTATCTCACAAAAGTGAGTACACCCTTCACATTTTTGTAAATATTTTATTATATCTTTTCATGCGACAACACTGAAGAAATTACACTTTGCGACAATGTAAAGTAGTGAGTGTACAGCTTGTATAACAGTGTAAATTTGCTGTTCCCTCAAAATAACTCAACACACAGCCATTAATGTCTAAACCGCAGGCAACAAAAGTGGCTACATCCCTAAGTGAAAATGTCCAAATTGGGCCCAAAGTGTCAATATTTTGTGTGACCACCATTATTTTCCAGCGCTGCCTGAACCCTCTTGGGCATGGAGTTCACCAGAGCTTCACAGGTTGCCAGTGGAATCCTCTTCCGCTCCTCCATGAGGGCATCACAGAGCTGGTGGATGTTAGAGACCTTGGTCTACTCCACTTTCTGTTTGAGGATGCCCCACAGATGCTCAATAGGATTTAGGTCTGAAGACATGCTTGGCCAGTCCATCACCTTTACCCTCAGCTTCTTTAGCAAGGCAGTGGTCGTCTTGGAGGTGTGTTTGGGGCCGTTATCATGTTGGAATACTGCCCTGTGGCCCAGTCTCTGAAGGGAGGGGATAATGCTCTGCTTCAGTATGTCACAGTACATGTTGGCATTCATGGTTCCCTCAATGAACCGTAGCTCCTCAGTGTCAACAGCACTCATGCGGCCCCAGACCATGACACTCCCACCACCAAGCTTGATTGTAGGCAAGACACACTTGTCTATGTACTCCTCAGCTGGTTACCGCACCACACGCTTGGCACCATCTTAACTAAATAAGTTTATCTTGGTCTCATCAGACCACAAGACATAGTTCCAGTAATCCATGTCCTTAGTATGCTTGTCTTCAGCTGTTTGTGGGCTTTCTTGTGCATCATGTTTAGAAGAGGCTTCCTTCTGGGATGACAGCCATGCAGACCAATTTGATGCAGTGTGCGGCGCATGGTCTGAGCACTGACAAGCTGACCCCCTACCCCTTCAACCTCTGCAGCAATGCTGCCAGCACTCATGTGTCTATATACCAAAGACAACCTCTGGATATGATGCTGAGCCCGTGCACTCAACTACTTTGGTCGACCATGGCGAGGCCTGTTCTGAGTGGAACCTGTCCTGTTAAACCGCTGTATGGTCTTGGCCACTGTGCTGCAGCTCAGTTTCAGGGTCTTGGCAATATTCCTATAGCCTAGGCCATCTTTATGTGGAGCAACAATTCTTTTTTTTAGATACTCAGAGAGTCCTTTGCCATGAGGTGCCATGCTGAACTTTCAGAGACCAGTATAAGAGAGCGAGAGTGATAACACCAAATTTAACACACCTGCTCCCCATTCACACCGGAGACCTTGTAACACTAACGAGTCCCATGACATCGGGGAGGGAAAGTGGCAAATTGGGCCCAATTTGGACATTTTCACTTAGGGGTGTACTCACTTTTGTTTCCAGCGGTTTAGACATTAATGGCTGTGTGTTGAGTTATTTTGAGGGGACAGCAAATTTACACTGTTATACAAGCTGTACACTCACTACATTACATTGTAGCAAAGTGTAATTTCTTCAGCGTTGTCACATGAAAAGATATAATAAAATATTTACAAAAATGTGAGGGGTGAGATACTGTGTGTACTCTGATGGGGCGACTAATCTATGGGGGCACTCCGAAGGGGCAACTAATCTATGGGGGCACTATTATGGGGGAAACTAATCTATGGGGGTACATTCATTTGAATAGGCTGCCCTACATGCGACAAATGTGGCAAAGTACCTTCAGCATCTTTTTTGGGTTTTGCATGTTTTTTAAATGTGTGTTTTTCCTCCTTTATTGTATATCCTTGTGCATACAAAATGCATTTTTTGCTTGCTATGTTTGGGGTGCCATTAGCAAAAATGGCACTTGAAGCGTGACACACATGATTTTACTCTTGTTCAAGTGGTACACTAGCATGGATGCTGGCTTACGGAGTTTTAATAACAAAATGCAGAAGTCTCCTTTTTAACCACTTGCCGACCGCCGATCGGCATCTGACGGCGGCAAAGTGGCTCGTTCCCGCAAATCGCCGTCATACGACGGCGGCTGCGGGAACGTGTATAGTGAGCGCGCGCGCGCCGCCGGAGGCGCGCCCGCGCGCTCACTGTGTCCAGGGGGGGCCAGGGAGCGGGTGCGGCGGCTTCGATTGCCGCCGGCCACCCGCGATGCCCCCCCCGGAGCGAATGAGCGGAGGTCCGTGTATGTAAACACGGACCTCCGCTCTGTGTGAGGGGGAAGGGCTGTGATCACAGCCTTCCTTTACGTGAAGGCTGTGATAACTTCCCTTCCCCAGATAGGCAGTCCCCCACACAGTTAGAACACGCCCAGGGAACATAGTTAACCCTTAGCGCGCCCCCTGCAGGTTAACCCCTTCACTGCCAATGACATTTACACAGTAATCAGTGCATTTTTATAGCACGGATCGCTGTATAAATGCCAATGGTCCCAAAAAAGTGTCAAAACGTTCCGACATGTCCGCTGCAATATCGCAGTACCGCAAAAAATCGCAGATCGCCGCCATTTTTAGTAAAAAATAAAAAAAATTAAAAACCCCAAAAATGAATTCTCATCATCCGTAAACGCGACCACTTTTGCGCAAACCAATCAATAAACGCCGATTGCAATTTTTTTTATCGCAAATATGGGGAAGAATATAAATTGGCCAAAAACGGTGAAAAAAAATGTTTTTTTATATTTTTTTTTTGGATTTGAATTTTAGCAAAAAGTAAGAAATTTGGGTTTTTTTTGCAAAATTGTCGCTCTTCTTTTGTTTATAGCGGCGATCAGAAATGACGCAGCGGTGATCAAATACCACCAAAAGAAAGCTCTATTTGTGGGAAAAAAAGGACGCAAATTTCGTTTGGGTACAATGTCGCACGACCGCGCAATTGTCAGTTAAAGCGACGCAGCGCCGAATCGCAAAAAGGGCTCCGGTCCTAAAGCTGGAAATCCTTCCGGGGCTGAAGTGGTTAAGCAACTTTGCCAGTGAAAACTAAAACCAGGTTGTTCTTAATTCCAGAGATTTAAAAGAACTGCTATTTTCCACTCTGCCTGTGACATAGCACATGTGGATGCAAAACGCTCAACTTGTGAGTCACAAGATTTGAAGTTGGAAATGACTGTGAACTGTGGTATTTTTAGCCGTTGAACACCACAAACAATATCAGTATTCAGAGAACAGAAAAGGAGCAGAAAGGAAAACGATGAAACTGTATGCTCTATGGAATGCTGAACCTCTATGATCTAAACATTACAAATAAAAAGTATACAGACTATTTTTTCCACAGCAAGCTAGCCTAAACACAAATGTGTTTAAAGTGTTGCCACCCCCCCCCCCCCAAAAAAAAGTCTCCCATATATGTATCTGTGATATAATGTGTAAATCCCGACTCTATTTTTGAATACTGCAAATTCTTCCAAAACCCCGGAGATCCTGTCAGTGCCTCTTCTCAATGTTTAATTCTGACCACCCCAAGCATGAAGAAAAATCCATATAGACGTGGTCATTTTGTGTATCCCTGCTTCCTGTATCTCCTGTGGTCAGATTAGCTGCCATGCCCCTGCACAGTCTTGCTGTTTTGAATGACAGTGACTCCCAGCAGGAGCCTCTCTGTCAAAACAGCAGCAACCCTGTAGCTTACAGCAGTGGCATTGGAGGGAGGAGGTACACCGTTTCAACCTCTTGCCAACCGTATAGTGTATATATACAGTGGCACAGTTGCTCCCCTGTGCAGGATCACGTACCTAGTACGTGATCCTGCACACCCAGGTCTGAAGCGCACAAGTGCACCGCCGGTGACCCACTACTGCTGTGATTGGACACAGCGGGTCCTGCGCACATCGAGTCCACCGGGACCCACGGAACGTTTGAGACAGAACGGCAGTATGCTTATGTAAACAAAAAGGCAGACTGCCATTCTGTCAGTAGGGAAGGTATTGATCCTGTGTTTCTACCAAAAAACGTGTGAATAGCATCTACCTGCCTTTTCCCTCCCCTGCCTGATCAGTTGTGGTTGTTTTTATGGATTTTGTTCTACAGTAAAGCTATTTTTTTGCAAGTACAGGCGGTCCCCTAGTTACAAACATCCGACATACAAATGACTCCTACTTACAAACGCAGGGAGACAACAGGAAGTGAGAGGAAATCTCCCCCTAGGAAGAAAAATTCACTCCTGTAAGAGTTATTATGGGAAAAAGGGGTCCCCACTGAAGCTTTATCACCAAGGTTTGTTTCCACAACAACCAAAAATTTTCAAAATCCAATTATCATTGGGACAGGAAGTGAGGTGAAATCTTCTGAACAGAAACATAGACAGCAAAACAAACATTACAGGGGTGTCAACCCTTCCCTATGCTATCCAAAAAGCTTAAAAATAGTTTTTTGGGCTGAAGTTACACCTAAAAAAATTACCTGATCTGACTTACAAACAAATTCAACTTAAGAACAAACCTACAGTCCCTATCTTGTTTGTAACCCGGGGACCGCCTGTATTGAGTGTGCAGCCATCCAACCATTCGTGTACCTGAAAGGCTGCAGCAGTGCAGGGCGTGCACCTCAATTACTGTGCAGTCTGAGCATCATGGCCGGCAAACATCACCTGAGAGCAGCGTTTTTTTATTGTACATCTGTCGCCCATCTGGAACAAAGCGCGCCCAGTGGGGAACATACCTATCTACTGTTTATGACGACATAAAGTGCCTATCTGCTTTACTGCTGATTCCCAAACAGGAAGAAGGATCGTAAAGAAGGCCGTGTGGCCATGTGACCACAAAATAAAACTTTGTAAAAAAGTAACTAAATAGTTATTATTTTAACAAATTATTGTGATTATGCTATAGAAATATTTACTGTGTTACTATGTGCTTTACTTAAAGTGGTTTTAAAGGCAGAACATATTTTACCTTAAAGTGATTGTAAAGTCTCATTTTTTTTCCTGTAAAAATAACAAACATGTTATACGTACCTGCTCTGTTGCAGTGGATTTGCACAGAGCAGCCTGGACCCTCCTCATCTCAGGTCTCTCGTTGCCGCTCCTGGCCTCTCCCTCCTGTTGAGTGCCCCCCACAGCAAGCAGCTTGCTGTGGGGGCACCCGAGCCGAGTCACAGCTCCCTGTGTCCATTCAGACACCGGCCACCCCCTCTCTCCCCTGATTGGCTATCTGACTTTGATTGACAGCAGCGACAGCCAATGACGCCGCTGCTATGTCTCAGTCAATCAGGAGGGACAGCTGAGGCACTCGTGGACATCGATGGACTGAGAGGGACCTCAGGTAAAGTGTGAGGGAGGCTGTTGTACACAGAAGGCTTTTTATCTTAATGCATGAATGCATTAAGATAAAAGACTTCTGCCTTTACAACGACTTTAATGCATTCCCTGCATTAAGGTAAAAAATGTTTTAGTGGAAGCATCATCCCCCTATACTTACTTGAGTCCTATCTCGATCCAGCCCATGTGCAGCGGTGCTGGTCTCTATCTCTCCTAACAGGCTAAAGCTGTTAGGCATCAGCTGATGTCACAGAGTCGATCTAGGCTCTGCAGGGATCCCAACAATAATGTCAGGATCCACCTGGTTGCATTACCAGCATCTGGCTCAGCCTCCCTGCCCTCTCCACAGTCCAGCGCTCCAGTGAGCACTGGAGGGGCAGAGCAAAGAGCTGTGACTGACAGTCACCACTCTCTAATCAGAGCGGACCCAAGAACTGAGCAATCAGAGGTCTATCACTCAGTTCTTGGTGTAGAGCTGGCAGGGGAAATATGCAGTATCAGATCAATACTGCAGCCATCTAGTTGAGTATGACATTTTTTTTCCTGCTCTTCTCTTTTAAATTAATTTTAGTGCATACAAATACAATACAATACCCAATAGTTGGTCAAATATAAAAGATGATGTTGCATTGAGTAAATACTAAAAATATTTTATGTGTGTGGGGATTGTTCTGACTAGATAATAGTGCCAGTCTCATCCCTGAACTTTATCAAGACTATACAAATATGTAGTAGGATTCCAAATAGTGGACACAATTGCATTGAATAATATTAAAAATGATATACAAATCTTTCAGCCCGTAAAATACTGCACATGCCTGTAAAAAAGTGACCAACTATGGTGCCTAAAATTGTCCATTGCCAAAGCTTTAAAAGCCTTACAGGTTATCGGTTTAGAGTTAAAACGTAAGCTCTGGTGCTAGAACTTTTTATTGAAAGTTTTTGACTTTTTACATACATCCAAATAACCAAACAAACCCGCATGGAAAATAAAAAACAGAATTTTTGCTTGGACATGATTGGATGATAAAATCAGCACAGTTTCCCCTCATTTCAGATCTTCCCCTCAGATCTACAGTGACTGCACTTCTACGTGCACTTCCAAGTGCACTAGCAGTGCAAAGTGGATTTGCCTTTAGTAAATCAACCCCAAGGGCTATTGGAGCTAAGCCTGGTACCTGCAGCCAGGCGTCCTATAATTTATTAAACTTCTAAGGGGTACCTCGGGATTCCAAAATTGTACCTTTCTTTGAGCAAGGTGGAATTAACTTGGGTGCGACACTCCTCAAACGTTGGAGGGAGAGGCGCAATCCATTTCAACAGAATGCATTTGCGAGGCAAGTACAAGAGACGAGAGATAGCAGTCTGGGCGTGAGGTGTAAATAGTTCTTCATCGAGAAACCCCAAGATATAGGTCAGGGGGTTATTATTCAGGGACACCTCAAAGGCTTGATTGATAATCAAAATTATTTTGTTCCAATAGCATACAAGTTTGTGGCATTTCCAGAACATATGTAAATGGTCAGCCAGAGAACCCCCACATCTGGGACACTCCGGATTCTCTCTACAGTGCCATTTATACAATCTAAGGGGAGTTCTATGTACGTGCTAGAATTATTGCTCTCACTCTGACGTTCGTAGTAATATTTTACATGTGTGATGCAATCACTGTTTACATATGTATGCCTTTATGAGCGTTGTAAAAGTGATTAGGTGGCTGTAAAGCCGCTCAGATCACTTTTACAATAAAGCCAAAATATACCAGGCTGCATGGCTGCAGCCATGATCCTAGCGTAACCTGGATTGTGGCTGATAACTGCTGTGGAACTTCTTCCTTGGTTGCTGCTGTATTATTCTTTGGCAGTGTAGACAGGGTTAAACTGAATATTCATTAATGCAGAAGTGTAGAAGCTGTCTTTAAAGAGACCACTATGCAATGCTCATCTATGGAGTGTCTCCAGTACAGGGGGTAGCCATCTTGGCTGGGTATGGAGGATGGTGATTGGCTGATGCAACAGAGTAAGGAGAAATGTAGTGTGGAGGCTGCAGGGAGGAAGGAAGAGAGAGAACATCACAAGGTTGCAGTGAAGGGGAACAGTGGTGTGTGGCTGGAGTTTTCTGGAGTTATTTGTTGCTGTGCTGCCCAGGTGAAGAGTGCTGATCAAAGACTGCTGCTGCCATTATACTCTGTTCAATGCTACATGTGAAGGGACCTGGATCCTGACAGCTCGTACTGGGGATCAGTGTTTCACTTGCTGGATGCAGCGAGTGACTGTGATCAGCAGACCCCTGACCATCAAGAGAGGACCACTGGTTACTACTGCCGGGTGCTAGCTTGTGAGGGAGGAATCTTTCGCAGACCTACAGTACATGGAAACACCTTGAGTTTGGAGAATGCCTCATTCTATGCATTAAGATAAAAATCTTCTGTATGTAGCAGCCTCCCCAGCCTCCCCTAATTACTTACCTGAGCCCTATCTCTCTCCAGCAATGTCCACGAGCGTCTAAGCCGTCCGAGACTCTCCTCCTGATTGGCTGAGACAGAGCAGTGGCGTCATTGGCTCCCGCGGCTGTCAATCAAAGTCAGTTAGCCAATCAGGGGGGAAAGGGGCGGGCTGGGTCAGGGCTCTGTGACTGAATGGATACACGGAGCTGTGACTCGGCTCGGGTGCCCCCATAGAAAATTGCTGGCTGTGGGGGCACTCGATAGGAGGGAGGGGCCAGGAGAGCTGAAGAGGGACCCGAGAAGAGGAGGATCTGGGCTGCTCTGTACAAAACCAACTGCACAGAGGAGGTTGGTATAACATGTTTAAAAAAAAAAACGACACTTTAACTGCTCTTTATTTGGGAACAATCCAGTTCCCCTTTGGAATACAAAGATTGTACTAGAGAGCACTAAGACCCAGGGCTTTTTGGGGCCCACTTAGGGCTCTAGCCCCCCTCAGACCCCCCTTCCCAACACCACTGATTCATATTGTGCACTGGACTGAAAGTCAAAGCTATTGAATGTTGGTGGTTGGGTTTTAAGACATTTTTTTCTTTATCCCTAGTCATAATTTTGGGTTGCTGCACTTATAGTAAAAAATGTGGTTACAGCAGTTCTCTAACACACAGCTAAATACAAAGTTAAAATACACATACTGTACATACACTGATTTACCTGCCATGTTATAAATCTGTTAAAGTAAATGTGAACCCTTACTTACCTTGTAAAACAACCCATTCAGTTTAAAATAGAAATGAAAGGCAAAACGTGTGTATACATATAAAAACATTATAAATACCTCTTTTTCTCCGTTTTTTATAAGTGCTCACGTAGCCTCAGCTGCATAAGGAGCTCTGGTGGCAGGGGGAGGAGAAATAGCAGCACACTAATCTTCCCAGTAAGGCTTCCTGCACACTAGCTTATTTTCAAGTTAATAGCAGCTACTTAGCAGCATTTTTTCTGCCCTTAGAAGCAAATAGTGTTATCTTATGTGTCCATGCACACTATTGTAGGCTAGCAGTGTTTTTCAAGCTTCACCTTCTAGGAGCAGGAAAAAGGATCTTCCACTTCGAACTTTTTGTGACGATCGGATGTTATCACACGTACCTGTGTATTCTATTGTGATAAACGAAGATTCCCGTCTTTTTTACGACGATTCATCGACGATAATTGAACTTTTATTCGATCACACGTCCTTCGGAATGACCCTTCTAATCACACGACGATAAAGAGGAGGGGGACGGTGGTCTCGAGGAATACGTCGACTCCGATGCACTCGTGAATATTTTTTGCCTCTTTTTCTCCATAAATATTACAAAAATATACATATGTGTGCAAAACGGAAAGTAAAGAT
>BLSH010081024.1:22213-42707 GCA_018402905.1 Glandirana rugosa
TCCCCTCCCTTCCCCCCCCCTCTCCTCTCCCCCCCTTTCCCCTCAATTCCCCCCCTTCCTTCCCCTCTCCCCCTTAGCTTAGTGTGGGGACACCGTTCCCCACACACGGCTAATGTGTAAAGTAAAGTCTACAGGCTTGGAAAGATCAGTTTGTAAATGGATAGAAAACTGGCTAAAAGACAGAATTCAGAGAGTAGTGGTTAATGATTCTTACTCTGAATGGTCTAAGGCAGGGATATGCAATTAGCAGACCTCCAGCTGTTGCAGAACTACAAATCCCATGAAGCATAGCAAGACACTGACAGCCACAAGCATGACACCCAGAGGCAGAGGCATGATGGGACTTGTAGTTTTGCAACAGCTGGAGGTCTGCTAATTGCATATGAATGGTCTAAGGTTATCAGTGGTGTACCCCAAGGTTCAGTGTTTGGACCCTTACTTTTCAATATATTTATAAATGATATAGGGTCTGGGATTAAAAGTACCATTTCAGTGTTTGCAGATGAAACCAAGCTATGCAGTGGAATAACATCTTTGCAGGATGTCTCCAACTTACAAGCCGACCTCAATGCACTGTCTAATTGGGTAACTATGTGACAAATGAGGTTTAATGTTGATAAATGTAAAGTTATGCACTTGGGGGCTAAGAATATGCATGCATCGTACATACTAGGGGGAGTACAACTGGGGGAATCCATAGTGGAGAAGGATCTGGGGGTTTTGGTAGATCATAAGCTTAACCACTTCAATACCATGCACTTAGAACATACCCTGCCAAGAGCAATTTTCAGCTTTCAGTACTGTTGCGATTCGAATTAGAATTGCGCGGTCGTGCGACGTTGTACCCAGACAACATTTTTATCATTTTGATCCCACAAATAGAGCTTTCTTTTGGTGGTATTTGATCACCCCTGCGGTTTTTATTTTTTGTGCTATAACAAAAAAAAGACCGAAATTTTTGAAAAAAAAAAATTTTTCTTTGTTTCTGTCACAAAAATTTGTATAAAGTACATTTTCTCCTTCACTGACGGGCACTGATGTGGCTACACTAATGGGCACTGATGAGGCTACACTGACGGGCACTGATGAGGCAGTACAGATTGGCACTGATGAGGTGGCACTGATAAGGTTGCACTGATGATGGGGCACATATGCAGCACTGATGGGCGGCACTGACAAGCAACACTGACAGGCACTGATATGTGGCACTGATGGACACTCATAGGCGGCACTGATAAGTGGAACTGGGCACTGATGAGCACTGATAGGGGGCACTTTTAGATGGCACAGGTGGGCACTTTTAGGTGGCACAGGTGGGCACTGATAGGTGGCACAGGTGGGCACTTATAGGTGGCAGTGGTGGGCACTGGTGCAACAAGCACTGTTAGGGATGGCACTGGCAGGCATCATACATGGGCACAGTACCATCCCTACAGTGCATAATATTGCCCTTACCTGATGGTCTAGTGGGGGGCTCCCTGGTGGTCCTGGGTGGCCTCTGTGTGATTTCCCTGGTGGTCCTGGGCGGCCTCCTTGCGATGTCCGGGGGGGGGCTCTCTGGTGGTCCTGATCCGGCTCCCTGGTGGTCCAGTGGGGGTGATCCTGAGGGTGGCTGCGCTGATAAACGTTCAGCACAGCCCCCCCCTGTCAGGAGAGCAGATGATCGGCTCTCCGCTGCTCAGGTCTGCAGACCTGAGCAGAGGAAAAGCCGATAAACGGCTCTTCCTATTTACACTGTGATCAGCCGTGATTGGTCACGGCTGATCACATGGTAAATGGCTTCGGATCAAAGCCTTTTACCTCGGTTGGTAATGTGGTGGGTCAGACTGACCCACGGCACCACCGATCGCCGCGATCGTGGATTATCCTGAGGATGTCAATGGACGTCCAGTCAGGATAATGAACCACCCGCCCGGAGGTCATTTGTCTATGCGCCGGGCGGGAAGTAGTTAATAATGGCATGCAATGCCAAGCTGCGGTTTCCAAAGCAAGCAAAATCCTTTCTTGTATTAAGAGAGGGATGGACTCCAGAGATAGTGACATTATTTTGCCACTGTACAAATCATTAGTAAGACCTCATCTGGAATATGCAGTTCAGTTTTGGGCACCAGTTCTCAAAAATGATATTGGGGAACTGGAGAAAGTGCAGAGAAGGGCAACCAAACTAATAAAAGGCATGGAGGAGCTCAGCTATGAGGAAAGATTAGAGGATCTGAATTTATTCTCTCTTGAGAAGAGGAGATTAAGGGGGGATATGATCAACATGTACAAGTATATAAGTGGTCCATATAGTGAACTTGGTGTGGAGTTATTTACTTTAAGGTCATCACAAAAGGACAAGGGGGCTTTCTTTACGTCTAGAGGAAAAAAGATTTCATCTACAAATACGGAAAGGTTTCTTCACAGTAAAAGCTGTG
This sequence comes from Glandirana rugosa, assembly GCA_018402905.1. Lineage (NCBI taxonomy): Eukaryota > Metazoa > Chordata > Amphibia > Anura > Ranidae > Glandirana > Glandirana rugosa. The sequence continues at coordinate 24,631 of BLSH010081024.1, forward strand.
AAAATGTGGAATAGATTCCCTCCAGAGGTGGTTTTGGCCAGCACGGTTGATTGCTTTAAAAAGGGCCTGGATTCTTTCCTTAATGTAAATAATATAATTGGGTACTAACATTTTTAGGTAAAGTTGATCCAGGGTGAATCCGATTGCCTCTCGGGGGATCAGGAAGGATTTTTTTCCCCCGTTATAGCAAATTGGATCCATGCTTTGCTGGGGTTTTTTGCCTTCCTCTGGATCAACTGTGGGTGAAGGATTGTATGAGGGATTGTTTGGTTATATATAGTTTTTTTTTTTTTCTTGGTTGCACTCAATGGACTTGTGTCTTTTTTCAACATGACTAACTATGTAACTATGTATATGTATCAAATTTTTATATGTTGACTCTTATTGTTTACATTGTCTTTCGTGTTTATATGGATATTGATCCCTCCTGTGAGTGACAAATCCTTTTTTTATATACAAGATGATTGTTATATTTTTATACAACATGCGGTCTGGTTCACCTATTTAAAGTCCCACCCAGGGGGTAGCTTTATTGCTTGTATCCGATACTTGGGGATGAGGTAACCACCACGATTTCCTTACTGACTGCAAGGTTTATATTTATATTCTTTGAAACATAGACCTCCAGCGGCATGCTGTCACCGCTGACAGGGCTTCCACCCTCACCCCGTCTTCCTTCCAGGTTCGTGGGCTCCGGTCCTTTGAATGGCTGAGTTGTGATGACATCACTCCTGTGCATGCATGCGGGAGCCACTGATGCCGTTCCTTCAAAGTGCATGCGCCAGTGATGTCACCAGCTGCAGAGATACTGAAAATCGGTGCACTTTTAGGAGATATTCCTTGTATTTACAGGTAAGCTTATAATAATATACATCAATGAAGGTTTTGACAGCACCACAGGAACTTCCAAACGAATTGTGTTTATTCAGTAAAACATCATACAGGATTCAACAGTCCATAAGAAGTACATCAAGGCAAGATAGCTTATAATAATAGTCCAATGGAACACTGACAGCTGAATGTAAACAAAATAATTGCCCACAATAAAAATTGAGAGAAAATCACCTAAACATCCTTAGGTCTGGTGTGGTTTGTGAGGGGAATCCCATGCCAAAATGTAAAAAAAATGGCGTGGGGTCCCCTCTAAAATCTATACCAGGCCCTCATCCAAGCATGCAGCCTGGCAGGTCAGGAAAGGGGGGGGGATGAGCGAGCACAAAACCTCTAAAAAAAAAATCCCTCAAAAACATGTTCCCCACTGTAGATCCGATCCGATCCGATCCGATGAACAACAACTCAAAAGACAAAAAAAGGTCCGTACCAGTCGAAAGCTCCCGCCGTCTGACAGCTGCGCCGCCTCCCACCACTATATAACATGATGTCACTGAGTAATCCCACCCACTTGTAACGTCATCGACCTAGCATGCCCCGGTCAATGATGCCACAAGGGGGTAGGGTCACCCGGCCTAAGAGTCTGGTATGGATTTGGGGGGGTACCCCACCTCATTTAAAAGAAAACATTTTGGCATTGGGCTCCCCTTAAAATCCATACCAGACCCGAAGGCCCTGGTATAGATTGGGCTTGGGGCACGCTGTTTTTTTCTCATTTTTTATTTCGGCAACTCTTTTGTTTACATTCAGCTGTCAGCAGGGAACCCGAGCTGCTCGCTCCTTGCCAATAATGTTACCGCTCCTAAACACTTTTGCAAATGCTCGTAAACACTGCAAAAACACCAGCAAACAACGCTAAATATTTTTTATTCATTTTTTTTGTGATTTTTGAGCATCTAGTGTGCATGGGGAGGACTGTCAGCACAAGTCTGATCATTGGAGGAGAGCAGGTCGAGTTCCCAGCACAGCCAGAAAACTGACCACTCTGTTCTCTCATGCCTGGTGTGGCCAGTTTATAAATATTAGAATTTTTTTGGGGTCAATTTTTGATAGGAATGCAGAGAGACTGGCAAGAACAGAGATTTCTGTTTCAGGATTCTGTTTCATACAAGTACATAGTACAGCAGGCACAGGAATATTAAATGATGGGTTAACATATTCTTTAGGCTGGGTTCACACCTATGTGAATTGGATGCAGGTTTCCCTGGTTCCCACATCTCTGCAGAGACACAGAGTCCTGTGTGTCATTTGGTTAGTTTCAGGTCTGAATTCAGTCCAAATTTCGGGCTGATTTCTAACCTGAAATGGTGAATGAAGACGCACCGGACTCCTCCTGTGAGCCGGAGCGTTCTGAGATGTGAACCCAGCCCTAAAGCAGTCCTGTGTTTACGACCAATTCATTAGCCACAAAGTGAAGTGGAGAGGTGACACAGGAAGTATCTCTGCCAGTCTGTGCAGTGTGGGGGATCATTCACATACAAGGATTTCATCTGTGGAATTAGCTGTTTGCTAAGAATGTCATCTGCATTAATGAATATGTTACATGCCAATGTAAACTGCATGGATAAATGCAATTCTATTGTTTGTTTCTGATCACTAGAGAACTGCTAAAATGTTACACACAATAGCAGGATGTTGTCTTTCAGCTAATAGCAGCTCTGCCCTAGTTACTCAATAACTGACAGTGAAAATTCCTATCCTGGAATCCACAAACGACATATTTCAGTTATCCTACACAAGCAATGTGAACAGGTAAATTTGCACACTATACAGTATATTAATATGTTATCTCAAAGAGCAATACAGCTGTGATTGTATTTATTTTTGAGATAATAGAACAATGATTTGAGATTGTATGTGTGTTAATGAGATAATAAAAAACTAAGAAAAGAAAGTAGCATGATATAGTGCCACTAGCATACGGACACTTTAAAGTGGTTGTAAACTGCAGACATGAAATATGAACAAAGCATACCCCTCTATAGTGTGTACGTGTCTCAGTTAAGAGCACCAAGTGTCATTTCTTCCTCTGACAAGTTTTCCTGACACCAAGAGAAAAAAGGTGACAGGGGAGGGAGCTCCAGCACACAGCATGTGATTGGCAGTCTCAGTTCTACTACTGTGTGCTGTACAAGGGGGGAGGGGGGTGTCCCCCTGCCCTCCAATAGGCTGTCACAGCTCTCCTCAGTGAGTTTTCTGAAATCTCAGACAAGCTTCTAAATTCAGCACTTGAGTGGAAGTAGAGAAGAGAAGACAGGTACAACTTCTGTAGGAGGATTTGTTGCATCTCTGTTCATGAAGTAAGGCCAGTCACTTCACTGGATATATGTAAGGCATGGGTGCGCAAACTGTGGCCCTCCAGCTGTTGCGGAACTACAAATCCCAAGAGGCATTGCAAGCATGACTCCCAAAGGCAGATAAACTTGATTAACACTGGCAGGGGGTGAATAAAATGATCAGCTTTTATTTATTAATGTAAAACCTTTATCCCAAAAGGAAAAAGCCATCCCCGGCAGGAGTAGACAGTGATTATTGCTAGCGGCTATAGTAGCGATAATCACAAGTGAATCCAGCAGGCTGCTTGTACCCAAGTTGATTGATCTATCAACTTGGTAAATTCAACCTGCCCACACAGGGTTCCTTACTGGACAGATTACCAGGTGAAAACAGAGGGGAGCAAGCCAAAGAAAAGTAAACTAATGCAGCCACCACATCTAATTCTAAAAGCTGCAATATAATACATTTTGGTTTAATACTGCTTTAAGATTGTAACACGACACATGGTCTGCACCCCTTCACTTACAGAATCTGGGGGTTCTTCTCCCTGTGGTATCCTGTCAAAAGTTGAATCTGGCAAGGCTGTGAGTGCCTACGCTGAGCGCTCGCACAGCCGCTTCATCCATTCACAGCACAGTGGCTAAGAGATACTAAACCCTCACGTTTTTTCGCCTATATTTGTTACTAAATAATAGCATCACATGAGAAGTCTAGCCTTTTGTGTCATTTTCGCTTCTAAGTTGTTTTATTCATCCTCCACTTTTCCCATTTCCGGTTGTCCTGTTTGCTGGAAAAGCACATGGGAGGCATAGCTACAGCGTCCTCCGTGCCCGGGGACACAGTGAGTGCGGGCGCAGCCAGAGTTCCTAAGCAGGGCTGTAGTCACATAGGTGTGCGCGCGCACGCTCGGGTGACATTATGAGATCGCCAATACACGGGTCACCCAGCAAACAGGACAGCTGGAAATGGGAAAAAATGGAGCCTGAATAAAACAACTTAGCGAAAATGACACAATAGTTAGACTTCTCATGTAATGCTATTATTTAGTAACAGATATAGGTGAAAAAATGTGGTTAGTTTAACAGTTCTGCCTGGCAGTACTAGGGTTGTCGGTTCAAACCCCAGCCACAGTCCTACCTACATGGAGTTTGCATGTTCTCCCTGTGCCTGCCTGGCTTTCCTCTCCCACTTCAAAGGCATTCTGGTAAGTGAGCTCCTGTCTAAATTGGCCCTAATATGTGTATGTATGAATGGGAGTTAGGGACCTCAGATTGTAAGCTCCTTGAGGACAGGGACTGATGTGAATGTATTTGTAGCACCCTCCTAGGTAGGTGCTAGGATAATTAGATAAGTGTTTGTATTTGACAGGTAAATTTAGTTGCCACACTGTAATCAGTGAGTTGCAATTGCTTAGTCAGGCTTGATCTGTCTGCTCTGCTGCTGCCAGTCTGTTTGATAGCTCCTTCTGTATCCAGGCAACTTGAGAAGTTTCTGGATGATAGGTATGGAGCCATGCAGATGGCAGCATGAATATTAATATAGCCATGACCTATCCCAAAGACACAGGCTCTGAAGGCTGCCTGGTAACTCAGGGTCTTCTCCCAGAATGGAGAAGTCCAGCCTGAGAGGGCATGCTGCCCTCTAAGGCACAGCCTGCTATGTGGATGCCTCCGGTGGGCGACCTGAGGGAAGAATGCAGAGACCCAGGTGCATAGAAGAAGCTGATAGAGGGGACCTGTATGCCACAGATCTGTCTGGAATGACTGGAGGGCATTGCTTGGTAGATTGGAAAGATGCATCCATCTGTCTTTGGGCCTTGTGGATGTTGCTGGATCTTGGTGACCTTGTGCTCTAGCTACCATAGCCAGCTGCGGGTCTATTAGGGCTTGTTTACACTTGCTTTGGCTTAAACGCACATTAAAGCCCCTAATGCTTCAACAAGCTTTTATGATGTGTTTTTGAGGCTTTGGTGGTGCATCAATGAGGCTTCGGTGGTGCTTCAATGAGGCTTCAGTGGTGCTTTGTTGAGGCTTCGGTGGTGCTTCAATGAGGCTTCGGTGGTGCTTCGTTGAGGCTTCGGTGGTGCTTCAATGAGGCTTCGGTGGTGCTTCGTTGAGGCTTCGGTGGTGCTTCGATGAGGCTCTTTTGACGCTTTGTTGAAGCTTGGGCAATGCCCTGTGTGTTTGTTGTACTGGTTTTACTACTAAAGTTTGCCCAGTAAGGAAAACCAAGTCCTCAGTTGTACATAGTTCTTATTCTTGGAGTATCCCACCACTTCCCTCATCCCTATCCAAGTTCTCAAAAAATAAAAACAATAAAAACAACATCCCCTAAACTGGTCCTTGGAGAAGGAGTGAATGAGCCTGCTGTGAGCCTGGCTGTGGAGCAGAAGTTTGGAGGACCTGGACAAATAATTCCTGTGATTCCTACGGGAGTAGCGCTACATACTATATATGTAAAGCACTCTAAAAATTGTTTGGTGATATATAAGTATCTGTAATAAATAAAAATCATAGAGCTTTGTGAATGAAAAACTAGTTCCATCTTCCACCCTGGCAACAATGTCACCACACTTGTAGTCCATCCTTCCTTCTGGCCTGTAACTAAATGTAGCTCAGTATTAACTTGCTGCTGGAGGAATAGTCTGTAGGAGCCACTTATGATCTGTTGTTGCAAACCTTTGCAGGCTCTAATGCAAAAAGAAAAACTAATTGCACATTCTTTTTTTTTTTTAATCAGTATGGGTGCATTTATTATTTTTGTTGTATCCCTGTGTAGGCAGTCCAATTCATGTCAAACAGGACACAGCAGCTGCACAGACACAGCCACCTCTCCCAATTTGTCATCCATGTGGGTCCCTGAATGCACACTCTGGGGTTGACTAAGGCCCCTTTCACACGGGGCAGATCCACTGGATGGACTCCACTAGCTCAGCAAGAGATCGCTCCGTTGATTCCCGCTGAACAGGTGGGTGACAGGTCAGTGTCCGTTCACTGTGCAGGGACCGACCTGTTGGTCCTGCTGTTCTCTATGTGGAGATCGCATGAAACTGAATTTGCCTGTCCATTTTCATCTGATCTGATGGGCGGATGGCGAACATATCGCCCTTAGGGTTGCCACATCATCCCTTTAATCCAGGACACATATTAATTACACAGGTTCTGTGCCTGATTAAGGTAGTAATTAAACTCACTTGGTGCCTTATCTGCATTAAATTATCCTCAGAACCTGTGCAATTCATATGTGTCCTGGATTAAAGGGATGATGTGGCAACCCTAATCACCATCTGTCTGTTTTGAGCGGATCAAATGGCAGGCGGGTGACATTTCCGCTGATATCTGCCTGCCTGTAGAAGTCAATGGGTGGCCCACTTGAAAAATGGACAGTCGGGTCTGAGCATGCTGTTTGTGTGAAAGGGGCCTAAAACTGGAGCGTGCAAAATCAAGTTTAGTTCTGCAAATAAAACAATCCGCTTTTCCAGCTGAAGTTAGAATCTGATTGGCTACCATGCACAGCTGCACCAGATTTTGCACTCTACCATCTTAGGAAGGCTTCTTTCACAATGACAGATCAATTGGGTTTGTCTGCCAGTTTTTCAGGTGGACCCGATCAAACCATCTATTGCCCTCTCTGGAGCGGAAGATGTCAGCGGACCTTCCGGCATGTGATCTGATCCTGTCCACTACAAACAGACAGATGGGGATCCATTCCCTATCCGTCTGGCGGATCAGGGGACAGTTGGATGGAAACAAACAGGCAGTCCGTTTCCATCTGACTGCCCCATAGAGGACAATGGGCTGTTTCTGATCTGCAAAGTGGAGTTCCTTGCTGAGCAGGCAGATCCTCTTGATGGAGTCCACTAGGGTTGCCACCTTATCCCTTTAAACCCGAACACATATGAATTACACAGGTCCTGTGGCTAATTTAATGCAGATAAGGAACCAAGTGAGTTTAATTATCACCTTAATCATCCACAGAACCTGTGTAATTCATATGTGTTCGGGTTTAAAGGGATGAGGTGCCAACCCTAGAGTCCACCCCGTCTGGAAGGGGCTGAAAGCAACCCGTGTGAGTTGGAGGACACCACACGGATGACAAATGTGTCTGTGCGGCTTCTGTGTCCCAACTGACATGAATGGGCCCATCTATGGCCATACAACACCTGTGCAGGTAAACGTGGCTTTCTCTGACATACGCATTGGTTGGTACACCTAGGGTTGCCCCATCATCCCTTTAATCCAGGACACATATTAATTACACAGGTTCTGTGGCTGATTAAGGTGGTAATTAAACCCACTTGGTGCCTCGTCTGCATTAAATTAGCCCCAGAACCTGGGTAATTCATATGTGTCCTGGATTAAAGGGATGATGTGGCAACCCTAGCGTACACCCCATGTGAAGGTGTCTTCATTTCAAACTCCCTCTGCCTTCACGTGCTCCAGACTAGTTACCAAAAAAAGAAGTCAGAGGCAGCTAGGCAATTAGTATTTCAGCAGCACGTTCTATAGTGAAGCTGCCTGCAGCCTCTCCTAGCACTCTGCCCCGGGTATTTCTATAACAAATCTATCCCAGTTCTTATCAGCAGCACAGAGCGTAGCTCCTTCCTGTTTTATACACACAGCCCTCTCCCCCTTCCTCCGCCCAGCTGCAGGTCACATGACCGCCATGTCGCAAGCGCAGGGTGCGCCCACTTTTACAATCCATCCAATCGCATCGCTCTTTTTCCTTCTTTCCGTACGGGCCACCCATGTCACGTGGTCGGTAGCGGGCGAAATTCAAAATTTGAACCGTTTTGTGTGCTGATTGTAGGCTGAGCCTGGAGGGGGGAGACACCGCATATACACCGGAGTACACACCGCCCCGACCGCATACACTGCTCGACCATGGATCCCTTCACAGAGGTGAGAGCTCACTCCTATCACTAATCCTACATATGTCACTTGTCATAGCTGTGCTCCATCACCTCACACACAGAGCACTTCAATAGATCTACAGCTTTGTCCTAGGAGCACACTATTGCTTGTGGGGGATTTGTTTTCTGTGCACTGTCATCACTCACTATTCTATAGGCTTCATTCACATGTCATCACTCAGCTTCATTCAACATTCATGCTCAGCTGTAATGATCTACCACCTAGATCAACACAAAGCAATCATTCTTTATGCTCTCTGCAGTCCTGCATTGTGTTGTGTTTTTTTTTTTTTTTGTTTTCTTTTTAAGTTGGTCATACACCATACAATCTGATTGTACAATCTGCTTTATGCCTAGTACACATGAGAAAAGGAGTTGCGATAACCGGCTTCTATTTACGTCCCTGATCAGCTGTGATTGGACGCAGCTGATCACGTGGTAAAGAGCCGCTGGATGGCACTTTAGCTTAATCTGTTATCAGCAATGTCCTCCGGACGCCGCGATCACAGACTGCGTCGCCTGTACTCGGCAGCAGGTGTGATCACTGGAGACCGTCATATGACAGCCCCCCCAGAACTAGCCATTCGCGCTGTAGCCATCATTTGGCTATAGCGCAGTTGACAAGTGGTTAATCAGTACAGTATTTGAAACAAAAAAAATTGAGTGACCACGCATGCCCAGAAACAAACTACATTACAACTATTCCTAAATTGTATTTTATCATATGAGAATTTTTGTAACTTTAGTAACCTCTTCATTTTTGATATGAGATTAGCATGCAAAAAAAGAAAAGATGATCATTCATCCAATATTATCATTGTGTGTACTAGGCTTTAGATTTACCAACACCATGTGATAGAAGGGCACACCTAAACAATCCATACAATGTTTATCAGGCAGGCGTTTGACTTTATAGTTGATTGTATAATCTCCTTCAGATCTACCATCAGATTGTATAGTGTATGGATATCTTTATGTAGCGCAACTCATTGCACTGCATGGTCACTAGGGTTGCCACATCATCCCTTTTAATGCAGGACACATATTAATTACACAGGTGCTGTGGCTGATTAAGGTGGTAATTAAACTCGCTTGGTGCCTCATCTGCATTAAATTAGCCTCAGAACCTGTGTAATTCATATGTGTCCTGGATTAAAGGGATGATTTGACAACTCTAATTGGCACAGCTCTCATTTGATGTGTCATAATTAACTGTCATTTGATGTTTCAATAAAGCTTTTAGGTGGTCTCAATTGGCCCATCCATTGCTCTCTACAGAGCGGCAGATGTCAGTGGACACATATTCGCTGACACCCACCGGCATCTCATCCCATCCCATCCAATCTGCTAAAAACAGACAGCAGATCAGAGGGAAAAAGACAGGCAGTCCATTTCCATCCGACCGCATAGTGGAGACAGACCTGTCATCTGCCTGCTCAGCGGAGAGATTGCCCGCTGAGCAGGCGGATCTGCTTGATGGATCCACTGATGTGAAAGAGGCCTAATATAACTCTTAGGCTAGGTTCACAGTGACATTAATATGGTACGGGAAACTCCACGATCCAGGCGCACATCACCTTCAAATCACACTGCCCTCGCACTCTGCAGCGGGTGCCTGCAATCTTAGTCACCTCAAACACAAGATGCAGTGGCACTTGCTGGCACTGGATCACATGGTACAAAACAACCATGCGGTCTGGTTGCAGGGTGGTTCCAAAATTGCTCTTTGCAGGTCTGGTGTGATGAATCGCATGTGAATTGAACAGGCGTGCGCTTCACATGTAGTTCATAGTGTGAACGGAGCCTCTAATTCTCAAATAGAACCTTTTTCCCATTTTGGATGAGGGGATGGATAAAATCCCATCAGATTATTAGATATATTTGCTTCTCTTTCTCATTCACTTCCTGCCATGTAGACATAACAGGAAGTGAGAGCATGTCTTTGTAAAATGACGCTTAAAGTGGTAGTAAACCCTAAAATCTATTTTTACCTACAGGTAAGCCTATAATAAGGCTTACCTGTAGGTAAAAAGAATATCTCCTAAACCTGCATGGTTCAGGAGATATTCGCCCTGCATGCAGCCGCTGACATTAGCGGCGCATGCGCTCTGACGATCCGGCCGAGGCGGCCGGCATCTCAGAGCTGGCTGCCGGTGCGAAGAGCTCCCGCGCGCATGCGCGGGAGTGACGTCACGCGGCTCCGGCCACTCACAGCGCCGGAGCCGCGTACCCGGAAGACAGAAGAGGACAAAGATGTCAGCGTCCTTAGCGCTGACCGACTCGGGCATCGGGGGCCTCGTTCTAAGGTAAGTATTTCATAATATGTTAGTATGCAATGCATACTAACATATTATGCGATTTTCTTGCAGGCTTTTTTTTTATTTTTATTTCGGTCAGCGGGTTTACTACCGCTTTAAAGGGAAGTGGGAGCAAACGATAGTGTAATACTGTACTGATCTAATTTCGTTCAATAAATTGTTCAATGGACATAAATCGTTTTTTCGTCCGTTTTGTCACATATTCGCAGTGCAACCATTAATCTTTCAATTTATAGTTCGTTCAGCAGAATATTCCAACCTGTTCCTTATATTTTCTTACTCTGAAAGGTTAAAGCGGACTTCCACCCAGTTAAAAGTCAGCAGATACAAAAAGTGTGACTGCTGACTTTTAACAATCGGACACTCACCTGTTCCAGGCTCCAGTCGCCCAAGGGCTCGCTCTTCTCCCCCCTCCCCTCGGCGGCGCCGGCATCACAAGTGTGGGCGCACACTGTGCATGCGCAAGTCACGCTTTGTGAATGGCTGGCGTATCTTCTGGGACCTGTGACGTGTCCCAGAAGATCGCGGAGAAGGAGGGGGGTGAACTTCCTTCTGGAGCCGCGGCTCTAAGAGAGGAATTCGACCTGAGACCCTGTCAAAACGGGGTTCCCCCCCCCCCCCCCAAAAAATGACATGCCAATTGTAGCATGTTAGGGGGTCACCTTCCCTTAAAGTGGAAGTTCCACTTTTGGGTGGAACTCTGCTATAAAACCGATTTTTCTATTTGTGCTTATTAACTGGATGAAAAATGAATGGTCCAAATGACAGCTTTTCAAATGACTTTTCCGCTAGTGTATGGCCAGCATAAGTCTGTGAGCAGGCAGATGTAAAGGGACATCCATGCATTTACCTCTTAGTTTGTTCAGGTCTGGGGGGGGGGGGGGGGAATCTGCATCCTTTCGCGTTTTTCTGGTTCTAAATGTGACGAATTGGAAGTAGTCTGATTGTAACTGGGCACAAGTCCATTTACACCCAGTTGCCCAAAAGTGACTTCCTTCCCCATTCTGCTGCAGTTTAGAAGGAGGTCTGGTTACAAATCGCTGGCTGAACAGACTGGGTGGTGCTTGTATGAAAGGGGTCTAACTGGATAAAAAATTGAATGGATTGTTGAGGTTGTTACCAGATCAGTAATAGAGGGGAAATCTTCCAATGGGGACACTAGTTGTGGTGATCAGCAGCAATTGCCTCACTTTGGAGGGATTTCCTCTCACTTCCTGTTTTTATCATGGGACAGGAAGTGAAGGGTAATTTCTCTGATGGGATACATATGCCCAATTAAATGACTCTATAACCCTCAGTTACTGTATTTCACCCACTGAGGAAAAATAACTTTTTTTTTTTTTTTTTTTAATCTTAGTTCTAATTTGGCTTCTGTATTGACATATTTAGTCAGGTGCCAAACCTGAGAGTTTTGATAAGCAATATATAAGTGTAATTTACGGCACCAGTACTGCCAATGCCTGTTGATTTAATCCCATGAAAGCCTCCATCCTAATTTTGTGATTGGCTCCAGAAAAGAACTGTTGTTATTGACAGTATGCGTCAGACAAAGCCTAGTGCAAGGCATTCATGTTTGTCTTATGACAGCTGGCTTTGTAAACCATGACACATCCATGTCTATTAAAATAAAACCGTGAGCACTGTTTCATGAAAATTCCGTTTTATCGACATTAGAGTTACAAGGATGTCTTTCATTCAATGCGATCACATGTCCAAACCACGCTGCGCGTTCCCTTCTATCTGTGTAAGGGCTGCTTATCTTTATCAGCACAGGGGCTTGGTGCTTTATCATCTTAGAAGCCATTCTACGGGAAGTTTCCATGTGTGTGTGTGTAGGGCTTGGTCAAAGTATAGTCAAGTTGTCGCATTATATGCGTTTTCACGTCATTAAAGGATTCCATCAGCTGTCGGGGGCAATGTAACTCCTGTACAAACACGCAGAACTTCAATTATCAGTGGCTGCCCAATGGTGGAAGAGGATTGCTGTGGACCCAGGTAAATCAGAAAGTTAGAGGAAATCTCCTTAAAGAAAAAGGAAAATTCCTTCTTAGGCAGCCCATAGATGATGATTATTATTTTTTAATCAGCGGGTTGAACAAACAAAAGGAACTCTATTTCTTCCATCCACGCACTTCTTCGTGTGGATGGGGGAATTCTTCCTCTGTGTCTTTATATTCTTACGGTGGGGAGACCCCCCCCACCCCCACCATCAGAATACACTGATTAGCGTTGCAGGTTATAGCCTGCAGCACTGATTGAACAGGGAGAATCAGACAGGGTGGTTGCACAGAAGTCGATCGGTGGATTAAGACCTCTTTCACACTAGGCGGATCTGCTCAGCGGACTCCGCCAGCTCAGCGGGAGATCTCTCCTGTTGATCCCCACTGAGCCAGCAGATGAAAGGTTTCTCTGCTCACTGTGCAGGGACGGACCTGTCTGAGCCCCGCTGTTTTCTATGGGAAGATGGGATGAAAACGGATTGCATGTCCGCTTTCATCTGATCCGCTGGACAGATGGCGAACGTATCGCCCAATGTCTGTTTTGAGCTGATCTTGTCGGATCAGATGGCAGACGGGTGTCAGTGGACACATCTTAGCCCACATCCACCTGCCCATAGAAGTGAATGGGTGGCCAGCTCGGATCCATCTGAAAATGGACAGGTGGATCAGAGTGAGTTGTTTGCGTGAAAGGGGCCTTAATGCTGTTCAGCCGCTCCCCACTGAAAAGGGCACGTTTCGATCCATGTATGGCTGGCTTGAGAAAGTTGCCAGTGGAACATTTCTCACCATTGGTTGACTAAGGCAGGCCATAGACGGTGCAAATTTCTTTCCTGCAGCCACGGGTTGCAGGAAAGAAATTTGCACAATTCCCCCACCAGCACAGACTGTTGACAGGGGAATTCCTCCTGCTGGGTCATTTTCTGTGCCTGGCGGAGTAAGCTGTCACTTCTGGGAGAAGACCATGATTATCGCTAGCGGTTATAGCAGCAAATTCAGCAGGCTGGTTGTACCCAAGTTGATTGATTGGTCAACTTGGTACATTCAGCCTGCCCATTAAGGCTGGGTTCTTACTTATGCGAATTGGATGTTGTTTTCTCCACATTCAATTCGCATGACAGGAGACTGTGACTGGCTCTCAATGGAGCCAGTTCACACAGATCTGGTGGGGGCGTGGAGCGAATTGCTCGGGTGCTGTGCGTCTTTGGCTCCATTTCAAGTCCGAATTCAGGCAAAAATTTGTCCCTGAAACTGAGAATGGTGACTCGCCTGACCCCTGCTGTCAGCCGTGTCCGAATCAAGTGTGAACCCAACCTGATGGTTCGAATCTTGACTGGTTTCTGCTGAACCTGCCGAAATTCAAAATGTGTATTTTTTTTGCCTTTTTAAGTCCTGACCAAGTAGGGACAAAAACAGCAATAAAAGCTCAAAACACTCACTCTATCCTAAACACCACAAAGAAATTCCTTTACATACACATGAATGTATATTGGTTGGCCAAAAAGGTGGACTCCGTAATATAATCATTGCCAGTAGTCAAAATATACAGTATAGTAGAGCTGCACGATTCTGGCCAAAATGAGAATCACAATTTTTTTGCTTAGAATAAAGATCCCGATTCTCGGGGCGTAACATCTTACATATACAAAAAAAATTGGGCTAACAGCACTGTTTTTTTTTTTTTTTTTTTTGCGTAATTTTTCCCCAAAAAATTGTGTTTGAAAGACCGCTGCGCAAACACTGTGTGACATAAAATGTTGCAACAACCGCCATTTTATTCTTTAGGGTCTCTGCTAAAAACAATATGTGTTTGGGGGTTCTAAGTAATTTTCTAGCAGAAAATACTGGATTTTTACTTGTAAGCAACAAATGTCAGAAAAGATTTTGTCTTTAAATGATTAAACTAAACTCTTCTATACACCATGGAGTTAATTCCTTTGGTAACTAGAAACAATGTATCTCTTTGCTTGTTTTATCAACAATGATCTCAGATTTGGCAGGCTTCCCAGATTGCAGAGACTCAAGAGAAAAAGGTTCCTGGGGAAACTTCAGGCGACTTGCTTTGACTTCTATTAGTCAAGTCGCGCTGAGTCGCCAAGCAAGTCGGACTCCATTAACTTCACTGAAAATCGCAGTAATGCGTGATGGAGATCATGGGGGGGTGAATCGAGATCGCTATTTTATTACGGTTAATCGTGCAGCTCTACAATATAGTACCACTATAACCAATACCATTACCACCCTTTTTTTTTTTTTAAATCTGGCCAAGAGCACTTACTGATTTGCTGACAGTTAATGGTTCTGTCTGGTGTCTTCTGAAAATCACCCTTTCCAAGCACTGCTATGTCAAGCTTGGAAAAAGGGCGCACTGTATTATATCAGAACCAGATTACCATCTTTATTGTCGCTGTACGGTACCTCCATGCAAAGTGCAGTGACCCTCTAACAACCAATGGGAAATCCTCATCCACGATTTGACTAAGTAAACTGAGTGAGTAGCTGCAGAGGTTACTACCCTCTGTCTTCTGTTAAGCAGGGATGGCCACACACTGATCAAAATCTGGCCAATCCCTGCTGAAGCAACCAAATTTCGATCCATCTATGGCCAGCTTTAGGCTGGGTTCACACTTGTGCGATCACAGACATTGCATGTACTTCTAACCTCATTGCTGTGCAGATCACATGCAATGTCTGTGTGATGCAAATTCAGCCATAGAAACTATGGCTGAAATCGCATTGCATTTGCACCAAAATGGTGCAGGACCCTTTTTTTGGTCCTCACTGGAATCAGATCGCATGGGTGTTCACATGATCTGATTCCTGCACCATTTGACAGTTTGCAGTGTGATCTGCGAACCGATCTGGGGGTGTCATTAACTTTACATTGACACCCCCAGCGATTTTGCAGATGTCCGTGTGAACCAGTCTGCGATTCAGATGTGATGCAGGAACCAGCACTGAATCGCAGTGTTTCCTGCATCGCACCAGGGTGAACTGGGACTTGGAGATAAGGTGGATGTTATTGCTAACCTCTTTCTGAAAATGTTAGTTGTCTGGCTGCCCCGGCTTCAGTATTTTTTAAATGGCTGACCTGGAATAAGCATGTAGTAAGTGAAGTCAGAACGAATCATTAGCATTTGTTTTTCCTGGTTAGTGAGGCAGTGTGTGTATAAATAATATATTTTTGTTCTATTGATTTTTTTTTTTTTTAGGAAGGGTTAGAATACCTGCTCCTTTGCATTTTCCAAATATTAGTTGTAGTAAATTTAATCTTCACATGATTTGGTTGCCATGAAAATATTTGTAAGCTGTCTTTCTGAAAACAGAATACTTTTACAAGTTTCTGGTCATGCTTGTAATCCTTTTATCTCTTTGAATCTCTCCTGTTAATCTTTTCTGACAACTGATAATCCTTTGGATACTGTAGCAAGGTTGAGATCATTTGGGTGGAGTATTTCTTTATAATGGGCTTGTCATTGTCTTCAGATTCCGATTGGGAAGTGTTGGCAGGAGGTGCCAGATGTTGGCATGCTTGCTGTCTGCTCAGATTCTGCATCATAGTGTGGTAGTTGTACATTTATAAAGGGTTCAAGCCTATGTGAACCAGTATAATTTGAAATATGGTGACATGGAGGACTGTATGGTATTGTAGCACATACCTAGTAAACATCTCTCTCTCCCCTCAACCTATCTACAAGAGTACAATAACTTATTGACTAAAAACACGTCATCCGTAGACCTATGGATAGAACAAGCTAAATTATTTTTAAATCCAATTTGAACCCTTGTTATCACTGTAATGCAGCCGGACTACATATACAGAGCAGAGTTTTATACTAGGTGGTGCAGTAATGGTTAACATATCCTGTGCTAGCTGCACATAGGAGGGTCAAACTATGCCTCTGTCCCATAAAGCAGCTCTCCA
Source organism: Glandirana rugosa (assembly GCA_018402905.1). Taxonomy (NCBI): domain Eukaryota; kingdom Metazoa; phylum Chordata; class Amphibia; order Anura; family Ranidae; genus Glandirana; species Glandirana rugosa. The sequence goes on from BLSH010081024.1 coordinate 40,951, forward strand.
ACATGCCCGCTACATTACAGTAATATATAGTGAGCGTTCCACTGGGCTTTAAATGACCATACAGTGGTCTTTCAATGAGGATCTGAACATAGGAGAAAGGGGGAAAAAAAAAATAAAAAAATATATATATATATATATATATATATATATATATTTATTAATATTATATGGAGAGCCAGGCCGCTGCTTTATGAGACAGAGGCAGCGGCCCGGCTCTCCAGTGCTCCAACATGCCTGCTGCATTACAGTAATATATAGTGTGTGTGTGTGTATATATATAAAATATATATTTCTAGAATTCATGCACATTTCGCTGCGCTTTATTACTTCATATACTGTATGCTACAAGTACAGAAGAGATACTTGTTGATGTGTCAGAAATATAGTATGATCGTACATTCCCCTTTGGCATGACTACACAGCCCTGAGTTCTTAAAGAAGAACTCCAGGCAAAATTTATATTTTACCATGCAGTGGTGCACACACTGCATGGGTTAACTGCTTGTTTTTTGTCCAGAGGTGCAAGGAAAAGCTATATCAATCATCCGGAAAACAGTGCTCCCCCCACGTCCAGTGGTGGATTGTCCCTGCTGTCCTCGCATCCCGAGCCGGTTTATGGGTGTGGAGATGTCAGGAACAGTCCATTCACAAGACTACTAGCGAGCAGGGAGGTAGGAGCGGCGTATTTAGGTATGTATATCTCCGCTTTGCAATCGGAGTGTCAAACTGTGGCCCCCCAGCTGATGTAGAACTACAAGTCCCATCATGCCTCTGCCTTTTGAGAGTCATGCTTGTGACTGTCAGCCTTGCAATGCCTCATGGGGCTTGTAGTTTGGCAACAGCTGTGGGGGGAGGGGGGGCGCAGGTTGACACCTGTACAGGGCTTAGACAAAAACAAGCAGTTAACTCATGCAGTACAGGCACAGCCCCACTGCATGGGGAAAATGAAGAAAAAATCCCAGAGTTCTTTAAGCATGTGGTGTCAGCCCTGCCTACTTCATTTCTAATGGATTGATTGGAACACAAACCCTTCCACCTCGACAACCCCCTCCTTGTGCACAGGAAGTTATCAGCTCACAAGATTTTTAGTCTGGGTTCACACTGGAGAAAGCAAGGGTCTCCCAGCAGGGGGCTGGTGCGTCTCCATTCATTGTTTTCAGGTCTGATTTCAGCCCAAATTTTGGCTGAATTAGAACCTGAGAGAGACCAAAAGATGCACAGGGCTCCAGAGATGTATAAAGTGGCTCCATAGAGAGCCGGTCACAATCTCCTACTATACGAATTGGATGCGGAAAGCCTGCATCCAACTGGCATAGGTGTGAACCCAGCCTTAACCACTTGCCGACCGCCAACCGCAGGTTGACGGCGACAAGGTGGTTCGTTATCGCAAATCGCCGTCATACGACGGCGGCTGCGATAACGCGCACTACTGCCGCTAAACGCTATTGCTTGGTGGAACAGCGGCAGTTGGACGCCAACCGCCAGCCGTTCACCAATTCCGACCCAAGTGTGGATACGGTCAACCTACGTCCGAAAGGCGTAGGTTAAGCATATCATCCTCTAACACTGGCCGAGAGATACCTCGGTGAAATATGTAGAGACCTCGGGACACGTAGAAAACCAGAGAGAGTCCAAGATTAAGTCGGTTTTAAACCCGACTTTAGTCTGGACTTTTGTTACTTACCTCTGCGTGGTCGGGGGACGACCCTCTGGGAACGAAAGAGGTCACACTTGGGTCTGATTTTTAGAACACTCGA
>BLSH010081049.1:31500-42117 GCA_018402905.1 Glandirana rugosa
AAAAGGGTACGGTATATTTTACCACATCATACCTGACATCTCTAAACTCCTTTCAACGTCTATCGCCGTTGCCATCACATGCTTTATTCATCTCGTCAAAACCATTTCAATAGTAAAACTTTCGACGATTAGCCGGACTGGTCCTCTTAAGTTTAAACCTTTCGAAACGTCAGAGGACATAATTGTAGCAAAATCGACATTACATCAAAACAAATTTCTCACAAAAACATCTAAAACACTCTCACTAAGGATCTATACACTATGGGCTCAGACGGGTTCTCATCCCTATACGTAATGCCTAGTCTAATGATCAGTGGGGTAGGTAAGTCCGTGCGATCGTTCGGGTTCCGTCCGGACCCGGACCCGGACTTTGTCCCGAAGTTCGGACGGACCAGCAGAACCCGAACTTCCAGGTGTTCGCTCAACTCTATTTACAAGCTTTTAGCAATGTCTCTTATTACAAAGTGAACGAAACCAAATCCTCTATATTAGACTTAGGAATGGATGGGGTGACTAGTAATCTGATCCGTAATGCATATCCCTACTCTTGGGCAGACTCGGGTATCACATATCTAGGAATCACTCTCACAAAATCTACAAAAACACTCTTTAAACAAAACTACATTACAGCTAAAACGATGTTAATACAGGAGACTGCAAAGCTTTCCAAATTTGAATTCTCCTGGTCAGGCCGATTAGCAGCTTTCAAAATGATAACTTTACCAAAACTGCTCTACTTATTTCGTACACTACCGTTGCCGCTATCTGCAACTTTCCTCAAATCTCTACAGTCCATACTACACCATTTTATATGGCATGGGAAAAAACCTCATAGCAATCATACGAAATTAATAAAGCATCGTTCAGCAGGCGGCACAGGATACATAGATATCCAAGATTACTACCTTGCCTCTATACTAGCCCCTATGAAAGACTGGATGCAGCAAATACCCAAAACACTATGGGGTGATATAGAAAACACTATGACCCCAGGTATTAACCTTAGCAACTGGTTATACAGCAACACAGTAAAAAAACCACAGCTCACGCATTTCTCCCCCACGATTCAAGCATCCATCAAAGTATGGTACATGGTACACCACACTAAATGGATATCACTTCCCACCAAACTTACTCCGGTACCTACAAATGTCCTCAAATTTTTATCTCCAGATCTGGAAATACCCAGATGGATTTCTGACCAGGCACAGAATATTGGGGAGCTTCGTACACTATTACAACACAAAACATTTCAACAGATACAAAACACAACTACAGCCCCTAACAGCGATTATTTCAGGGTTATCAGAATACAACATTGCTTGAATACATACCCCAAAATAGAGACTACAATGCCTATAGAGCTATGGAATTATTTCTACACTAACAGTAGCAAACACAAAGGCATTTCCATAGTTTATAACACATTACAGGAAAAAAAATCCTTCTCGGGATCCAAGCCGTTTAAAGACTGGGAAAGGGACTGGAATCTAACCTTAAACGAAAATCAATGGCTAATGGCCCTTCGATCGATATACAAATCCACATGCTGCACAACGTTATAGGAAGTTACCCAGAAAATAACTCTGAGATGGTACCTTACGCCCCAAAAACTGAACCTAATGTATCCAAACAAGTCTGCCGACTGTTGGAGAGGTTGCGGACACGTAGGAACACTACCTCACATATTTTGGGCATGCCCGAAGCTAGCCAACATGTGACATGCGGTTTCCAACCTGATTGACGACATCACCAACTGTAACATCACCCTGACTCCACAACTCGCTACCCTAAATTTAAGCATAGACCAAGTTCCTCACGGGTATAGACAAACAACTACACACATTTTATTGGCAACTAGACTGCTAATCACGAGAAATTGGAAAAAAACTTCCATTCCATTGATTGCTGACATCATTTCCCTAGTACAAACTCACTACACCCATGAACACATGTTGTCCTTCAACAAGCCCAATGGACAAAAACTCATTAAGTCATAGCAACCATGGATTCGGTGGTATAAACAATATACCAACGTTCCATGAATAATTTCGTCATAAACGACTCAGTGCCATCATTTCTTACTTCTTTACTCTTGACTAGTAGACACCAACCAGTTCTATCAAAAGGGACTCTCTTCTGATATTGTAATATTAAGACAAAAAACACGGTATGCTTACTATCTACTTTCAGTTGCTTCTTGCTAAACCAAGATACGCTCAAGGAATCTACTGGTTAGGTTTTATTTTGCTACTCTCGCTTCCTTCTGTCTTTCGACAATGTATCATTAAGTAACCAATACTGTATAACTAATATCTAATGACATTGTTCTCATTGAGCTGGGGTATGCCCAAAAGCTCTGTTTTGTTATGTGTTATTGAGAACCAAATAAACAGATTTACAAAAAAAAAAAAAAAAAGAGTATTTCTAATGGTTCCTGCAGCAGGAGAGCTCAGAGAAGGGAAGTACAGGATATCTATAGTACCCGATATACTGTGAACCTGTTACTAGTCAGATCAAAGTAAATGTTCACTTATTCATATAAATACAGATTTTTTCAGTTGCATTCATACTCCAGTTGTAATTATAAACCTTATATTCCATTAGGTGACAAAACCCTCCAGTATATTAATCCTCCGTAGGGAGCTGTGGTCTTTAGTGTCAGATGAACAGCAGAGAAATGTCAGACATCAAAGTCAATGGAACGTTCTATCCCACCTCATTCATTCTGGTTGGGATTCCTGGATTACAAGGAGTTTATACCTGGGTAGGTGCCATTGTTTGCTTATGTTATGTTCTGGCATTGCTGGGAAATACGATGCTCTTGGCTGTCATCTCAGCCTCTTCTGTCCTCCACAAGCCTATGTTTATTTTCCTTTCTCTGTTGGCCTCCAATGATGCCCTTCTGTCTACATGCATAGCTCCAAAACTGCTGTCTGTTTTCTGGTTCCAGAAGAGACTCATTAGTTTTGAGTCATGTCTCCTCCAGATGTTCTTCATCCATTCTTTCACCAGCTTAGAGTCAGGACTTTTGCTTAGTATGGCATTTGACCGTTATGTCGCCATCTGCCAACCGCTCAGATATGGGTCCATAATGAGCAACACCATCATTGTTAAGCTGGTCTTCGTTTTACTTCTCAGAGCGGTTGCTTTGGTTGGTCCTTGTGTCATTTTGATCAAGAGATTTTCTGCTTTTAAGACCAATATTGTGGCCCATTCATACTGTGAGCACATGGCGATTGTGAAGCTTGCTGCTGCCGACATCAGAATAAACAGTGCTTTGGGGTTGGCTGTGGCATTCACAATCTCAGGGGTAGACATGCTGTTTATCCTGGTATCCTATTGTGCCATCTTCCATGCCGTCTTCAGCCTTCCATCCAGAGACGCCCGGCTGAAGACCTTTAACACCTGCATTCCTCATATGTGCATCTTTCTAAGTTTTTATGGTCTGGCCCTCTTCACTTTCCTGTCCCACCGGTATGGAGGTAAAAGGATTCGGACTTATGTTCACATAATTCTAGCCGATACATACACTCTCGTTCCTCCCATGCTAAATCCAATTATTTATGGAGTGAAGACAAAACTGATTCGGGATCAAGTCTGGAAAGCTTTATCTACATATCAAAGTCTTCATGTAAAGTGACTCAATCTCTATAGCTGTTGTGTTGTCCTCCTGCATTCTTCAGATTCCAACAAACAAAAATACAATAAATACAATAAAGAAATATTTGCAGAGGTCTGATGGGTTCACCTAAAATGTTCTCCAAGTATGTATGATTGTGGAGAGATATTCGAGTGCAAGCTCCTTTGGTGAAGAGACTGATGTAGATTGTTGAGTGTTTTTTGTGCAGCACTGTTGTATACGTGATCTATATAAATCCCTCATAGTTAAGCAGTCCTATTTCTGTTTTGCCATGGGGTAACAGAAGCAAGGGTGTGCACAACATTGGGGGAACTTAAAAGACAAGTATGGCCTGATCTACCTGATTGACAGCTGGCTCCACCTCTCTCTGAGAGTCTGAGGCACATGCCCGCCGCGTTCAGCAGATATAAATATCACATATCGCCGCCATCACCAGTAAAAACAATTTTAAAAAACGAAAGGTCCCTAAATCGATCCCCTATTTTATAGACACAATAACTTTTGTGCAAACCAATCAATATACGCCTATTGCAATTTTTTTTACCAAAAATATTTAGAAGAATATCTATCGGCCTAAACAGAGGAATAAATGCGCTTTTTTATATATTTTTTTTTTTTGGAAATGTATTATAGCAGAAAGTAAAAAAACTATTTTTTTTTTCAAAATTGTCGCTCTTTTTCTATTTATAGGGCAAAAAATAAAACCCGCAGAGGTGATCAAATATCACCAAAAAGCTCTATTTGTGGGGAAAAAAAAGACAATTTTGTTTTGGGTACAACGTGGCACGATCGCGCAGTTGTCAGTTAAAGTATCGCAGTGCCGAATCGCAAAACATGGCCTGGTCAGGAAGGGGTTAAATCCTTCTGGGGCTGAAGTGGTTAATAAGCACGCTTCATTTTGTTTTTGCCTTTATCAAATTAGGTTTCTCAGAATTTATTTAAAATGATATGTAGCACCCTCTAGTGTGCAAGAAGTGTACATTGATTTTTGTTGATTGGTGTAGGTGTGGCAGCCAAGCCTGTCTGTGTTTTTCCTGGGTTGGGCAGAGCTGAATGACTCACAGGTGGTATCACTGAGGCCCCTCCCCCACTTCTCGAACTTGCTGGAAACTTCCAGAAGTATGGGAGGGGAGGTAAGGTGGAGCTGCCTGGAGTATTCTGAGGGCCCTGACCAATCCCCAACCTGGGTTGGCAGGTGCAGGCCCCCTCAAATACTCTGGGTCAGCCCAGCTGGGGAGGAGTTAATCACGTGGGAGCTGGAGATGGAGTGTTAGGCTGTTGGTGCCCTTTGAGGGAGCTCCCCAGTCTGGAGGGGGTGACCTTGGGCATGGGCTTGGGTGCAGACAGGACACTCTTCAAGACACAAAGAGGTGCCCTGGCCAGGAAACATGGCAGCAAGGAGAGAACAGCAGAAAAACACTGCCAGGCACGTCTCCAGGAGGAATAGGAACAGCCAAGAGGGCTGGTTTGTGACACACAGTCAGGAGGACTGGGAGGCATGTCTGAGAAGATTGGGAAGGTGCAGTCTGGGATGGATGTAGAGCCAGTCAGGAGGACTGTGGTGGCACGAGCAGGAGAAAGGGGCAGCTGCAGCCAGGAGGGCTGGCAGTGCCTGAAGAGGTGGTACTTGGAGAAGTAGTCACAAATATGACAGCTAGCACCAAAGACCTCCAGTTTTTGCTACACCAAAGGGGCCTGAAATCCCTATCTGCAAAGGGCATTTACCCAGATTCAGCTGAGACTGTGCTGGATCTGAAACCTGTGCTAGCTGGTCCTGGGAGTTTTTGTTCTGCAATCAAGAGAGGAGGAAGACAACCCTTTAGAAAAGGGCCCCGCTGGCTTTTTAACCTTGATCTTGTATTAGATCAAGGTTAAAAAGTCCATAACAATTATAATAAGAGAAAAGGTAAACCACTCAGCATGAGATACAATGTGTAACAGATTGCAGACCGGGCCTAAAGTAGAGCCCAATAAATGACGACCATCTGTAGTTCCAACATGTTTCAAAGTTGATTGGTTAGACTTCTTCCTCAGGGAAAATTGTAAACATTGCATAGAGTGGTTTTAAAAAAAATGACATTGAGTAGGAATTAGTAAGATATACTGTATACTGATACTAATGAATCAAAGAGTATGCCAGTCCACAAGCACTTGGCTGCAAACAATGGCGAGGTATTATGGTATAACAACATTAGGTACACAGGAATAAGAACTCTATGTACCTGCATGGTCCCCAATACTAAGGCAGAAAACATTTACCCCAAAACGAAACTGCAACAAAAAACATTGGCCGGTGCCTCAGATATAAGGCAGGGCTGTGCAGTCACGGGCCAACTCACATGTCATAGAAGCCCCCTCACGAGAACCACAAAAAAAATTTAGAAAAAGATTCCCGACAAGCTTGTCTATCTGGCGCGTCATAAGGCGCGTGCATGCGCATCCAAAGTCATCACGGCACCGGCGCGCGCACTAAGGTCACATCCAGGTCGGTGGAGAGGGCTGGAGTGCAATAAGGGTGCTCGGGAAGTGACATAATGGCCCCACTAGCTGTAGTGCCAGCTGAGGGGCCCGCTGGCGATGAGGAGGGATCATCACCGACCACAGAGGCCCGCACAGCAACACAATGAAGAGCACCAAAACCATGTAGAGAAATAATTGATATATAAAGGATAATAGTGCAAGAATAACATCCTTCACGCATCTAGCACCCACCCCAAATCCTTAATTGAATTGATCCCCTATAGTCAGTATCTGAGGACCAAGCGCAATTGTACCAACAATGAAACCTTCCTCAAAGAAGCTGATGCACTAAGATCGCGTCTACTCCTTAGGAGGATTAGCCATAAGTGCTTAAAAAGAGCCTTTAATAGAGTTGTACACAAACCCTGACATGATTTATTATACAAATCCAAAAACAAGGATGAGGACCTACCTGGGAGTAGAATCATCACTAGATAATCAACATCACCAGGTTAGAGATATTATTAAAAAACACTGCCACCTATTGACTATGGACCCTTTGGTGGGCCCTTTGTGCCCCCTAACCCTTTAATTGCCTACCACAGAACAACGTCAGTCGGGGATAAGTTGGTGCATAGCGAGCATGAAACCCACATTAGTGGGGACCCCTGTACATACCGGGGCACTTGCACTTGTGGTGCATGTTCCCAATGCCGCTACATTGACACTAGAAGACAGGTCACTCTACCTAACCAGCGTCCATATAGACGCCTTCTGGTGGGGAACCAACTAGGAAGAGATCTTCCTCTCCTTATCAAGTGGATAAGAAAGGCTGATCCGGATCCATCGCAGATCCGGTGCGTTTCCTGCAAAACCCAACAATCCCCAACTCATTTGGGTCGGCTATATCATAGAATCGCGGTGCAGTATGTATGGCTTTCTACTTGGACGTTTGTTTCCCAAGCCGTCCATTGCGTTGCAGGTCACAATATAGCGGGTAGGTACTTTTTTACCGCCACTTTGTCCTATTTGACTTCTCACAGTACGTGGCTTTACATTGCTGTAGCCAACAACCCATCGGCTCCATTTTCATACTCATGTCCCCCTCTTTTCATTATTTACCATATAAGCCTTTTGTTACCTTTAGGGACACTAGGCTGGTCTCGTGTGGAGACTCTCTCTCTCTTTGGACTGTAAGTTTACCCTCCTATCTGCTTTTCTTACCCTCTAATGATTCTGCATATCCAACACTTTTTACTTTCCTTTTATGTACCCCCAGATAGACAAGCTTGTCGGGAATCTTTTTCTAAATTTTATTTTTGGTTCTCCTGAGGGGAGCTTCTCTGACATGTGAGTTGGCCCGTGACTGCACAGCCCTGCCTCGTATCTGAGGCACCGGCCGAGCAAACAGCGTATGGATATTTGGCACCATCATATCAATGTTTTTTGTTGCAGTTTTGTTTTGGGGTGTCACGTATTGTAAATGCGTTGACAGCCAGAGGGGAAAAAAAGCCGATCACCAGCTCCTGACAGAGGGACATAGGCCCCGCACATGAAGAGGCATTGCTGCTATGCAGTGCCCTCCAGTGCCATCTACCAGTGCCCACCAGTGCCCCCTACAGGTGCAAATCAGTGAAGCCTACAAGTCCCAACTATTGCCACCTATCAGTGCCCACCACCGCCACCTATCAGTGCCCACCAGTGCCATCTATCAATGCCTATCAGTGTTGGCAACCAGTGCCCATAAGTGGCTCATCATCAGTGCCACCTATCAGTGCTGCCAATCAGTGTCAACTACCAGTGCCCATCAGTGCCACCCAGCAGTGCCACTTATCAGTGCCTACCATCAGTACCCTTCAGTGCCACCCATCAGTGCCCACCAGTGCCACCTATCAGTGCCCATCAGTGCAGCCTATCAGTGCCCATCAGTGTAGCCTATTGGTGCCCATCAGTGCTGTTTCATCAGCGCATATCAATGAAGGAGAAAAATTACCTATTTTCAAAATTTTATAACAAACTATGAAACTGTTTTTTCTTTTCAAAACTTTCGGTCTTTTTTAGCAAAAAATACAAAAAAACAGCAGTGATTAAATACCACCAAAAGAAAGCTCTATTTGTGTGAAAAAAGTGATAAAAGTTTAATTTTGGTACAGTGTCACATGACCGCGCAATTGTCATTCAAAGTGCGACAGCGCTGAAAGCTGAAAATTGGTCTGGGCAGGAAGGGGGTTTAAGTGCCCGGTAAGCAAGTGGTTAAGATCATCAAGTTTTGCCAACCTATAACAACCATGCACACCTTGATTTGAAGCTTCCTGTGATAGGCCATTAGCTTCAAAAGCAAGCCTGTGCGTTTTGTGTCCTAGTCTTATCATGTTGGCAATGGCTTCTCTGTCCCCAGCACTATTATTTCATTGGTAGTTTTCAGCAACCAGTAGAATGGAAAAGAATTGGTGGAAATGCAGTTGTGGGCTTAACCAATCATTATTGCCTATGGATTATTCGATTCCTTGTAATTGGAGCCCGGTAGGGGCATCCTTGCCTTTTTCCCACCTTGTCCCCCCAAACATGTGAAGGTATGTTGTGAAGGACAGGGGAGCATTATGTGTTCACCTATACATGGACATTAAGAGTATTTCTAATGGTTCCTGCAGCAGGAGAGCTCAGAGAAGGGAAGTACAGGGTATCTATAGTACCCGATATAATGTGAACCTGTTACTAGTCAGATCAAAGTAAATGTTCACTTATTCATATAAATACACATTTTTTCAGTTGCATTCATACTCCAGTTGTAATTATAAATAATTATATTCCATTAGGTGACAAAACCCTCCAGTATATTAATCCTCCGTAGGGAGCTGTGGTCTTTAGTGGAAGATGAACAGCAGAGAAATGTCAGACATCAAAGTCAATGGAACGTTCTATCCCACCTCATTCATTCTGGTTGGGATTCCTGGATTAGAAGGAGTTTATACCTGGGTAGGAGCCGTTGTTTGCCTATGTTATGTTCTGGCATTGCTGGGAAATACGATGCTCTTGGCTGTCATCTCAGCCTCTTCTGTCCTCCACAAGCCTATGTTTCTTTTCCTTTCTCTGTTGGCCTCCAATGATGCCCTTCTGTCCACATGCATAGCTCCAAAACTGCTGTCTGTTTTCTGGTTCCAGAAGAACCTCATTCGTTTTGAGTCATGTCTCCTCCAGATGTTCTTCATCCATTCTTTCACGAGCTTAGAGTCAGGACTTTTGCTTGGTATGGCATTTGACCGTTATGTCGCCATATGCCAACCGCTCAGATATGGGTCCATAATGAGCAACACCATCATTGTTAAGCTGGTCGCTTTGGTTGGTCCTTGTGTCATTTTGATCAAGAGATTTTCTGCTTTTAAGACCAATATTGTGGCCCATTCATACTGTGAGCACATGGCGATTGTGAAGCTTGCTGCTGCCAACATCAGAATAAACAGTGCTTTGGGGTTGGCTGTGGCATTCACAATCTTGGGTGTAGACTTGCTGTTTATCCTGGTGTCCTACTGCGCCATCTTCCATGCCGTTTTCAGCCTTCCATCCAGAGACGCCCGGCTGAAGACCTTTAACACCTGCATACCCCATGTGTGCGTCTTTCTAAGTTTTCATGGTATGGCCCTCTTCACTTTCCTGTCCCACCGATATGGTGGTAAAAGGATTCCACCTTATGTTCATATAGGTCTAGCTGATACCTACCTTCTAATCCCACCCATGCTAAATCCAATTATTTATGGAGTGAAGACAAAACTGATTCGGGATCAAGTCTGGAAAGCATTATATACATATAAAAGACTTCATGTAAAGTGACTGAATCTGAAGAACTGATGTGTGTTCATCCTGAATTCTACAGACTCCAAGCTCATCACACAATCAGCAAATTTACAGATAGCTACAATGGGTTCACCTAAAATCAAAACACTTATGCATAAATATAATATAATATAATATAATATAATATAATATAATATAATATAATATGTACTACCTTCAAGGGTGCAGCATGTAAGACACCGATCTCAGCTCTGTAGGATACTTCAAGAAAAAGCTGTTTATTTCCATGAACACAGCAAGGATAACAAGACTTGTGTAGTTACAGATGGTAAAATGACGATTTGGTGACGACTTTCAGAAGGAGAGAGAATGAGGTGGGGATGCCTTCCGAGTGCAGAGCTCTTCTCTCTGAACATCGTTCAGCCATCCTGCATTATTATACAGTTTGTAAAGGTGACCTAAGCAGTTTTGTATTTAGAATTTCTACAAACAAGGTGGTACTTCTAAGTATAAGAGTAACACCCACACTTTTCATATATGGTTTGGATCTATAGAAAGTAACATACCCCCCCCCCATCACGCTGATACAGTATGTTAAACTAGATATACGTGTGCCCCAAAAATGACCACTCTGTCCTTGCCAAGAATATGAAAATAACCTTCAGAATTACCATTGGTACAGAAGGATATTAATATATTTTAAAGACTTTTATCATTTAAAT
>BLSH010081049.1:81798-93348 GCA_018402905.1 Glandirana rugosa
ATAGACTCGCACATATATTTCATATACAATCCATTTCACGATCATACCACACAATTATATCCAATTTTAAAAAAACCTTTTCAACACAGACTTTGGTCAAAATTATTTCACGTTTTCACGATGACACAGAAGGACACATAAAGTTATAAGGTATTTGAATTATTATTTCCATATACATTTTATTTTTTATTTAGACATACACGTTGACACGTTAACGTATGTGGAATGTTGAACGTTCTTTATGGTAACTTAGTTGGACTCAGAGTAATCACCACTCGACGATACAAATTTTCAAGACACCCTAAGTTTTCAAGTACAGAAAGGTATACGTATTTTATGTCAAGTATATAGTGTTCAGGGTCCATAGGAATAAAAGAAGCGTATTTACTCAACTATATTAGAAGTATGTTATATTTGAACTGTATTTTATGCATATGGAAAGACATGAACTTTTGAATCCCACAGAACTTTTAAACATAGCAGCTCACCACTAATGAGACTCAGGTTGATTCAATGGTATTTCTTGCAAGTTGTAAGGTGTATGCAATTGCACAGTTGCACATACAGATTTATTTTTTATTTTACATATACCTTTATTATTAAGTTTATGGAATATTGAAATACACAGGAAGACACAGTAGCACTTTTGCACTTTATTAAAACTGGTTTCAGACACAACTTTTCCAAAAAAATTTTAACCTATATTAACACACCATACTAGCACTTTACCTAACATATACTTTATATACACGCTCAGATAGCGCCACATCCAACCTCACATACTGATCTATATAGGGATAGGACCCCACCTGGTAGGGACAGGTAATCTCTGGAACAGATTCAGTCCAGCAGTCAGGACAGATTGAACTGAAGGAGATCCTCGGATGCCTGGGTTCTGTATGCACTTTGGGAAGTTTTGTCTGTAAGATGGAAGCCTGGAGAACCGTCCAGTGATTGTAGAAGTTGTTAGAGTTTCTATGAATAATCAATTATATTTTATAATTTGTTATTTTTGAACTATGTGGCAAAGCATGTGAACCATAGAAAACTTCTAAACAGCCCAAGAGACAAAGGTCTTATTAACGTGCAGCTGATGTGTAGAATTTATAAATGATGTATCTGAAATAATCAGTGCAGCACATCAGTGCCATAATAATAAAGAATCTTCCAAAAAATAACACTCAGCTTATTTCTGAAATATGAATTATCTCTACTTCTGAAATAATATCTGTGATATGAATCTGTAACCTTATCCCATCTTTAGTCTATGAAACAAGACTATTTTTTTATTACCAAATATATTGTGCTTGCTCTCTTCTTCATAAATTGTGGCTGATCCTACAAAGGCTTCAAAGGGGCGCTGCAAATCAGAGCATTTTTTTTTCTTTTAATTATGAAACAAATGGACGCAATTTTTTTTTCTTATTTCCAGATGCAATACGGCAGCTCAATCGGCCGGTCCAAAAAAGGGTTAATAACTGCAGCACTAAACTGTAAAAGGTTTCTCTCTTCAGTCTCTGAATCAAGACATTTTTTTTATTAATTTCAGGTGCAATCTGTCCACCGAGTCACCCAGAAACTGCTGAAAGATCCTTGTTACAAGTCTGTATTATTATTTAACCTTCATTCCCCTAAAACATTAATTATTTGTTTAATTTCCAGATGCTTATTCTCTCCCTCAGGAATTACGGCCCATCCTGCAAAGGCTCCAAAGATGTGCTGCAAATGTGTGACATCTTTTTCTTTTATACTTAAAACAAATAGACACTTGTTTTTTTTTCCTTTCCAGTTGCAGAATGCTAAATTATTGTAATATAACTTCTTCAGCTCCAGAAAATTAACCCCCCTTAATGACCAGGCCATTTTTTTGTGATACGGCACTGTATTAATTTACCTGACAATTGCGTGGTCATGCAGCGCTGTACCCAAATAAAATTTGTGTCCTTTTTTTGGAAAAAAAATATTTTTATTTATTCTTTTGGTGGTATTTGATCACCTCACATTTTTTATTATTTGCACTATAAACAAAAAAGTCTGCAAATTTTGAAAAAAAAAACAAAAAAACAATATTTTTACTTTCTTCTATTAAACCTATCCAATAAATAAAACAATTTATAAAATCTAATTTCTTCATAAATTCAGGCCAATATGTATTCTGCTACAGATTTTTGGTAAAAATCCCAATAAACGTGCGTATATTGATTGGTTTGCGCAGAAGTTATAGCGTCTACAAACTATGGGATATATTAATGGAATTTTTATTTTTTAAATTTTTTTACAAGCAATGGTGGTGATCAGCGACTTATAGCGGGACTGCGATATTGCAGCGGACAAATCAGACACTAACTGACACTTTTGACACTTTTTTGGGAACCAGTGGCACTAATACAGCAATCAGCACTGTCACTGTACTAATGACACTGGTTGGGAAGGGGTTAATCATCAGGGGCGATCAAAGGGTTAACTGTGTGCCTAGCCAGTGTATGTGTACTGTGAGGGAGTTGCTTTTACTAGGGGAAGACATGGATCCTGCTTTGCAGAAACACAGAAACCACACCTACCCTATTGAGAGAACGGCAATCTGCCTTGTTTACATAGACCGCCATTCTGCCTCTGTAACAAACAATAGGTGGGTGGCGGCAGACATTGAGTCCACGGTACCCGCTGTGCATTATCACAGTGGGATTGAGCATGCTGGTGGCGCACATTCGTGCCCTCTACCCAGAAGTGGGAGATCACGTATGAATACATGATCCTACACACAGCCACCACCATGTAGCAGTAAATCTGCTATAGGGTGGTCAGCAAGTGGTTAAAAATAATTCTGAAGTGCACACACCTCGTTCTCTTCCTTATGACTGGATCTCAATGTTCTGGTTGTTCTCTTTGTTCTTCTATTTAATATTTGTTGCCTCCCTCATCTAATTGGTTGTCCTCCAACCTCCTACGCATCACCCATTGAAATACCAATTCTATTTCCTCCTCCCATCTGTCCTGAGGTCCCCTTCCTACTAATTGGTGTTGCTGTTTGTATGTCTATAATTCTATTAACAGCATTAATACATTTATTTTGCGGCGGTACGACTTTCATCTCGTTGTCTCATCTCATTACAAACTCTTAATAAAGAAATATAGGAAGTAAAAGATGTGCTGCAAATCTGTGCAATTTTTATCTTTTACATTAATAAAAAATAAACTCGTTGTTTTCTCTTTCCCGATGCAATTTGTCTGCTCGATCCCTAAGAGATTCCAGCCGGACAAAAAGCTGTGCTGCTGAACTGGAAAACAAAATCCCTCTTCAGTTTCCTCATTAAGGCTCTAATTTTGTTATTTCCAGACAGATAATTTGTCTGCTGAATTCCTCTGAAATTGAAGCTTCTCCATGTAGGCTTCATAGCAGGGAGAGAGAACGCTGCTCTGGTACAAAGCATTCCTTGGATCTCCCCTGTAATAGGCGGTTCGGTTTTGAGCAGCAGATCATGAAAATGATATTGGAAAATGGAGAAAGGAACATTTTTCCAGTATCTTAGAAATAGATCTATTATATTTTTATTTCTGATTAGAGGAAAACCCCACTTGGGACTTTTAAGGGGAGACCAACTCCATGAGAGTAATCCAGTATAATCATAAAAATTACAATTTTTATCTCAGGTTTAAACTGCCCTACATATAGACAAAAAAGATACATACATGGGATGCATAGCGGCTACAGCATACATTTAAAATACAGAAATAGTAATATTGACACAACCACCACTCTCGGTTTCAAAGAAAATACAGGGAACCCAACGTATTTCGAAAAAGTTCTTCCTCAGGGGTAAGTGGTCATACGAGAAAAAAAAAGAACACACAAGGGCGCACCGGCCTAGCACATTATCCTCAATCACAAAGTTTTATTATAAAATGATAGTAAAAGCACACTCACAAACGAGTTCAGTTAAAAGCATGGAAGTACATAACAGCTACGCATCGCTTCTTAGCTCACGTGGGTGGATGATTTCCTCTACAGACTGGCTGATGCATTTCGAGACCAAGACCTCTTCCTCAGAGCCTCAGTGCAGTGTATAAAAAAACAATTTATTGGTAAAACAAATGATTGCACTTACGAGAATCCAGATAAAACCGGCATGTTCTAGAATCCGAGGACCCAGATAAAACCGGCATGTTCTAGAATCCGAGGACCCAGATAAAACCGGCATGTTCTAGAATCCCAATGGACAAAAAGAACCTATTTGGTTCAATCACCGCCGTCTTCCCTTCACTTGCTGTGTCTGTTACACGGAACGCGGAGGAGGACTTTTTCTATTCATCCTCTTCTATGGACATTTATTCACAGGTCATATATTTTATAATTGCAGGATTCTGTACTTCTCACTTTGACAGTGCGATTTGTGTTCATTCTTTTGTTTTATGTCTCTGATTATCAATGGGATCTTACGGTTGAGGCTTTTAAAATCACTCACTGCCCTGGCATTCACCCTTTAGCGCTGCATTGTTTTCTATGATTGGTTTGGAGTTTGTATTTTGACTTTGAGTGCCGGCAGCTTTTCCTTTACTCAAGTGCAGTGTTTTTCTCGAATTATTTGCATGTGTAATGTGCATTTTATACAATGGCCTGGTGTGAATGGGCCCTTAATGTTAGGGTGGGGTAGAGTATTCACACTCACAATACACTATAGGTCGGAGTCATTTAAGAACTGGAGCAGAACTCAGATCTCTAATC
This sequence comes from Glandirana rugosa, assembly GCA_018402905.1. Taxonomy (NCBI): domain Eukaryota; kingdom Metazoa; phylum Chordata; class Amphibia; order Anura; family Ranidae; genus Glandirana; species Glandirana rugosa. The sequence continues at coordinate 86,522 of BLSH010081049.1, forward strand.
CTTATTGTTTCCCGGAATCTTGGCAGAAGCATCATGACGTCACAGTGTAGTCCGGTGTAAGGTGCTGTAGGTGTATTTACTGACCTTGGACGTACAGACCTGCCAGCAGGGGGGGCTACACACTCACAGTGACTGCAGCCACCGGGATTGTGTGTAGATCTGCAAGGTCAACTGCTGGCTTTCAAACAGAAGTGGTCCAATGGCTTCCAACCCCCCAGGTAATGGTGCCCCCTCACCATGGATCCTGGGTTCTGATTGCCCATCTGCAGGCCTGGGACTAACATGGCTGTCAGGTAGAGGGGAGGGAAATGGATGTCTGCCACCAAAAAAATCATCACACAGGGGACTTATGTCCCCTGTGTGATGAAAAAAAGTTTGAGTAAAAATGTTTTAAAATAAATACATAATATACTGTATAAAAAATTAAAGTTACACCCAAGCATATAAAATCCCCCCAAAAAATGTTGAGGCCACCCCACCTCCATATAAACACAAGTACCCACATAAATACCCACATCGGGAACACCTATGCGTGAAAATGCCAATTCCTAGACTTGTGCAGAGCAAAAAAATTAGCTTAGTATTGTTTTGTTTCGATTCGTTGTTTACATAAATTTGTTTAGTTAGATTCGTTCCATTCCAATATAAATTGTTTTCCAGTTTCCAAACAGAATAAAATAGAATACAATAGGAAAGAGTATAACAGAAAATAAAATAATAGAGAAAAACAGAACAAAATTTGATAGAAAATAGAAGAACAAAATGGAATAGAATAGAATTAAAAAAAAGAACAGAAATAAATAGATTATAACCATCTTCTGAAATTCAAATAGAATAGAAAGGAATGGAATTAAAAAACAATAGAATAGAAATAATATAACCATTTTCCAAAATTCAAGTAAAATCAATTTGAAATTGAATAGAATAGAAAAGAATAGAGTAGAATAAAATAGAAAATAGCACAATAAGATAGAAAAAATCAGAATAGACTAGAATGAATGTAACCATCTTCCTATTCTAATCTATTATTTTCTTTTTTTTTTTTCCAAAATTTTTATTGAGTTTTTGCATTTTACATTGCATCGTGAAGAATAATGTACATAAGAGTATCAAAGAGTATCTGCATAACGGATAATCTATTATTTTCTATTCTATTCAAATTTGAATTGATATTTGAATTTTGGTTAATAGTTATATTCTATCCCGTTCTATTCTATTGTTTTTTAATTCTATTCTTTTCTATTATATTATAGTCTATTCTATTCTTTTCTTCTGTATTCAAATATATTTTATTTGAAATTTTAATTTCATAAGATGGTTACATTCTGTGTTATTCTATTCTATTTGTTTCTATTATATTCTAGTCTATTCTATTCTGCTTTCTATTCCATTTTGTTCTGCTTTACTCTATTCTATTCTTTTATTTTCTGTTATATTCTTTTATAGTCTATTTTTTTCTCTATTTTATTCCTTTATTTTCTATTCTATTTTATTCTCTTTAGAAATTGGAAAATGAATTGAATTCGAAAGCAATTTGAATTTGAATTTCATCCAAATTTTTTTTTTTTTTGTTATTTCAGATTTGTTTAAATTCAGTACTATTGTAATTCGGAAATTTAGATTCATCCGAGTTTCCAAAGAATGAAAGTTTATCCAAATTTTAATTCAGAACTAAAATGAACCGCACATGTCTACTGATTGCGATCTGATTTACAAGAGCTGAAGGATGTGAATGTGTTTGCGAAGGTGCGACTTCACTCTAAAAGTTTTATCACATTGTGAACACTGATATAGTATCTGTCCAGTGTGAACACTCTGGTGCCTGATAAGCTTTGACTTTGGTGTAAAAGTTTTGCCACATTTGGAACACTGATGAGGTTACTCTCCAGTGTGAATCATCTGGTGTGTGATAAGGATTGACTTCTGTGGAAAAGCTATCTCACAATCAGAACACTGATATGGCTTCTCTCCGGTGTGAATCCTCTGGTGTGTGATAAGATGGTTCTTCTGTGTAAAAGCTTTGTCACATTCAGAACACTGATATGGCTTCTCTCCAGTGTGAATCATCTGGTGTGTGATAAGATTTGTCTTCTGTGTAAAAGCTTTGCCACATTCAGAACATTGATATGGCTTCTCTTTAATGTGAATACTCTTGTGTGTGATAAGCTGTGTCTTATGTGCAAAAGATTTTCCACATTCAGAACATTGATATGGCTTCTCTCCAGTGTGAACCCTCTGGTGGCTGATAAGCTCTGACTTCGATGTAAAAGCTTTGTCACATTCAGAACATTGATACGGCTTCTCTCCAGTGTGAATCATCTGGTGTTTGATAAGATGTGCCAATTGTGTAAAAGCAGTGTCACATTCAGAACATTGATACGGCTTCTCTCCAGTGTGAATCCTCTGGTGTGTGATAAGATTTGTCTTCTGTGTGAAAGCTTTGTCACATTCAGAACATTGATATGGCTTCTCTCCAGTGTGAAACATCAGGTGGCTGATGAGCTTTTTCTTCTGTGTAAAAGCTTTGTCACATTCAGAACATTGAAATGGCTTCTCCCCAGTGTGGACCCTCTGGTGTCTGATAAGCTCTGACTTTGATGAAAAAGCTTTGTCACATTCAGAACAGTGAAATGGCTTCTCCCCAGTGTGAGCCTTCTGGTGGCTGATAAGCTCTGACTTTGATGAAAAAGCTTTGTCACATTCAGAACATTGATATGGCTTCCCTTCAGTGTGACTCATCTGGTGTTTGATGAGTTTTAACTTCCATGGGAAAACTTTGTTGCATTCAGAGCATTGATAGGACTTCTCATCTTTGTGGAATTTCTGGTGTTGAATAAGATTTTGCTCTCCTGTAAAAGTTTTTTTGCAATAAGAACATGAAAATGGCCTCTCTCCAGTGCCAACCATCCTGTATCTGACTTTATTCTAAATGCTTTGTCTCATCAGGAACACTGAAAAGCTGGATGAATGTTGAAGAGGATCCAAAGCTTTTATGGCAATTAGAATACTGCTATGGCTGTGTCCTGTGTGACTCCTCCAGTGATCTGTAGTAAAGCCTTTCAGTCAGAACACCCATATGGCTCCTCACCAGGGGGACTCAGTTGTGCTCAGGAAGACCACCTTGACCACCTTTGTTCATCAATGCACCTAAAAAAGATAAAAAAAATAAATTAAACTAAAAGCCAGAATTCTATAAATGTGGTTACATTTTAGCGGTTTTCTCTTTGGGATTCCTCATTATTAAATATTAACCACTTCCAGGCCGAGCCTCTTTTTGGAGTTCGGTGTTTACAAGTTAAAAACAGTTTTTTGCTATAAAATAACGTATATATTTTTTTTTCGCCAACACCCTAGAAAATAAAATGGTGGCCATTGCACTTTGTGTCACACTGTATTTGCGCAGCGGTCTTACAAGCGCAATTTTTTTTTTAAATTCACTTTTTTGAGTTAAAAAATAAGACACCAGTAAAGTTAGCCCAATTTTTTTCCATATTAAGAAAGATAAAGTTACACAGAGTAAATTGATACCCAACATGTTATGCTTCAAAATTGCGCCCGCTCTCAGAATGGCGACAAACTTTACATCTAAAGAATCTCCATTGGCGACGTTTAAAAATTTCTACAGGTTTCCAGTTTTGAGTTACAGAGGAGGTCTGGTGCTAGAATTATTGCTCTCACTCTAACGATCGCGGCGATAGCTCACATGTGTGGTTTGAACACTGTTTTCATATGCAGGCGGGATTTACGTATGCGTTTACTTCTACGCGCGAGAGCTCGCTGGGACGGGGCACTTTCAATTTTTTTTTTTTAATTATTTATTTAACTTTTTATTTTTTATTTTTACACCATCCTTTAAAAAAATGTATCACTTTTATTCCTATTACAAGAAATGTAAACATTCTTGAAAAAAGCATGCCAGGACCTCTTAAATATGACATTTGGGGTCAAAAAGACCTCACATCTCATATTTTACACTAAAATGCAATAAAAAAATAAACAATAAAAAAAATTACATTGAAAATAAAAAGTCCCGTTTAAGAGCTATGGGCAGAAGTGACTTGTGACGTCGCTTCCGCCAGTCAATGCTGTGGAGCCGAGTGGGCGGCATCTTCCACTCACTCGACATCCAGGCACTAGGGGGAGCAGACCAGGTCATCTCAGCTGCTAAAGGTCTGGTAAGCAGTGGAGATCATGGGAAAACAGTGGGGGGCACCTCTCCCGCCACCAATATAAGTGATCTCACAGTGAATCCGCCGCTGAGACCACTTTTATAAGACACAGAATCGCCGGCAGAAAAAAAAAATACCGGGGTTACGGTAGCTATCTGTTACCATAACAATGGTATTCCCCTTCATAGGACCGCCGTCACATGACAGCGGGCGGTCTGGAAGAGGTTAAATTAGGTATTTAATAATACGTTTTTTTAATGCACCATACATTTGTAAATCGTTATAGCGGGCAATATATTAGCTCTACTCTGCCTATTGGCTGCTATAATTGGCCGCTTATTACAATTTTCTGCAGGAGAATCTTATTTTTTGGTCCCATGAAGAACTGAGCTGGATTTCTGTCCCCAGTAAATTGTATGAAGGATCCGAGTCCTGGTTTTTCAGAGCTGTGAATTGGAATTGCAGGGATTTGGTTGTTTTTATCACCTAGGCTTCCTGCACTGGGTGAGGAGAGCGCCCTGCTAGGATTTATTAGAAGAATTCCTAGTTGGATTCTTGAAAATAAATGAGACAATGAAGGTGACAATGATGGGGAAAGACGCACAGGATGTCTATGTAACTGCCGACTACTTCTTTGGCACCGCTACATCGACAATATTTCTTCCTTTTGGATCCGACCTGCCAGTGAATTTAATGATTTTGTGAAGTCATTCAATGATCTTAATTTGAAGTTTAAATATAAAAGTAGCAAACTTGTGGTAAATTTCTTGGACTTCTAAATAGTGGTAACAAAAGGAGGTGAGGCTGTTCTCACCCCAGGCTCCTCATATGTAGCAATAGTTAAATGTTTTGGACTTTGGAATGGTGGTAACAAAAGGAGAGATGCAGTCCTCATTCCAGGCTCCTCATACCACACTCATCATCCCTGGACTTCGCAATATTGTTGTAGCCAGGCTTTGGCTATGTTGCTTCTGCCACTGTGGGACACTCTTTACCGAAGATCGCATTGAGTTTCTTTACCCTAGTGCCCAACATGGGTACTATTGCATCACTTCCTGACTGCAGAGGGAGAGTCCTAGACTGAAAGCAGGGGGATCGTGGGACATGTAGTCCAGAAAGCTGGGATTTCAATGGACCTAATGCTTCTGCAAACTGTAAGTTCCACCTGGCTGGAGAGAAAAGGAACTCTGGGTGAGCTGATAAATAGAACGTTCTGGGAAGTGGCTCACTCTCTTGGGACATGGGACCTACAGCTGAAGGAGTGAGAGGCTAGGCTCCCTGGTCGGTGTGAATGGGCACCACGGCCTGTATGGCACAGAGTGAGCCTTATCACTGGAGGCAGATCCTCAGCCACCGGCCTCTCATCGGTAGAGTGGCTATTCGGGGCTACTTTCACCTAAGCCCATGTAGATGCTGTTGAATCCCAGGGTCATCAGGTTGCCAGTTGAGCATCCTTCATCTGACAGCTCCTTTATGAGCCTTGGGATTTCCAGGATTGGTGAGCGGGCAGAAGACCATCCTTAGCATTACATTCAGAGATACTGCATGCAGACACCTTTACCTCACCCTAGGCCTTTCACTGGGAAGCGCCTTGCTTATTTTATTCAACTTTGCTGGTCACCATTGCACACCATAGCAGTATAGAGTACCAATAGAAGTACCTTTGCCGAAGATAAAAATCTTAGCAAGCTCAACTTTGAACTTAATTAACCCCTTGTATACTGCTCTGATTATAAATGTACTTTGGTGGACAAGGAGTTAGTTGGGGGAGGGTATTTGTTTAACCAGTTCAGTACCGGGCCCTTTCACCCCCTTCCTGTCCAGACCAAATTTCAGCTTTCGGTGCTGCCGCACTCTGAATGACAATTGCGCAGTTTATGTTACACTGAACCCATATGACATTTTTATAATTTTTTCCCATACATAGAACTTTCTTTTGGTGGTATTTGATCACCACTGGGGTTTTTATTTTTTGCTAAACAAAATATAAAAAAATTATGAATAAAAAAAGTTTTTCTTCATTTTTGTCATAAAATTTTGTAAACAAGTATTTTTTCTCCTTCACTGATAAGGAGGCACTAAAATGCAGCACTGATGGTGGCATTGATAGGCGGCACTGATGGGCATTCCTGATGGACACTGATTGGCACCACAGATGGACACTGGTGGGCATCGCTGATGGGGCTGCAGTGATTATTAGTGCAGACCCCCCCATCAGGAGAGCTGCTGATTGGCCCTTCTCTACTCCCCCCCCCCCCTGTCAGTGTGAATAGAGGAAAGCTGACAACGGCTTCCTAGCAATGCTGTGATTGGACACAGCTGATCACAAGGTAAAGAACCTACATCATAGGCTCTTCCCTGTGATTGGATGCAGTGTGTCGGAGAGATACACCGCACTACCGATCGCCCCGCACAAGCGCCATTCTGCTGGATGTCATATGATGTGCAGTCAGAATGGGAGAGCCACCGCCCGGCTGTGATTTTGCTATAGGCTGGGCAGGATGAGGTTAAAATGGCAAATTGTTATTCTATTGTACAGATGGAATGTTAAAGTATAGGAAGATTTATCATAATAAGGACAGAAACACAGCTAAGAAGGAAATGTTCATTTAAAAAACAATATTTACACCTTATAGAGGTCGGTGTATATATTGTTTT
>BLSH010081049.1:140715-151702 GCA_018402905.1 Glandirana rugosa
TCCCCATCTTCTCACCCCTCCCCAAAACACAAAGAATTCTCATCTTGTCTACTTTCCGTGCGCACAGACAGCTCACCTACCTCCCCCACACAAAGAGATTCCTTTATCCAACTGTCCACCCAGAGCCTCTGGTTTATAGACCGGATACATCCTAAATATAGAACTATTTATCCAAATGTCCATCCATAGCCTCTGGTTTATAGACCGGAGACATCCTAAATATAGAACCATTTATCGAACTGTTCATCCAGAGCCTCTGGTTTATAGACCGGATACATCCTAAATATAGAACCATTTATCCAACTGTTCATCCATAGCCTCTGGTTTATAGACCGGAGACATCCTAAATATAGAACCATTTATCCAACTGTTCATCCAGAGCCTCTGGTTTATAGACCGGATACACCCTAAATATAGAACCATTTATCCAACTGTCCACCCAGAGCCTCTGGTTTATAGACCGGATACATCCTAAATATAGAAGCATTTATCCAACTGTCCATCCAGAGCCTCTGGTTTATAGACTGGATACATCCTAAATATAGAACCATTTATCCAACTGTCCATCCAGAGCCTCTGGTTTATAGACCGGATACATCCTAAATATAGAACCATTTACCCAACTTTCCATCCAGATTGCGTTTTTTTTTTTTTTTTATCACAAATATGAGGAAGAATATAAATCGGCCAAAACCGATGAATAAAAAAATGTTTTTTTATATATTTTTTTTTTTGGATTTGTATTTTTAGCAAAAAGTAAGAAATTTGGGTTTTATTGCAAAATTGTCGCTCTTCTTTTGTTTATAGCCGCGATCAGAAATGACGCAGCGGTGATCAAATACCACCAAAAGAAAGCTCTATTTGTGGGAAAAAAAAGGACGCAAATTTTGTTTGGGTACAACGCCGCACGACCGCGCAATTGTCAGTTAAAGCGACGCATTGCCGATTCGTAAAATGGGCTCCGGTCCTAAAGCTGGAAATCCTTCCGGGTCTGAAGTGGTTAAAGGTCTAAACCTGCAAGAAAAATGGGCTATGTGTCTGGGTGACCTTTGGAGACAAAGAGCTCACATTGCATTCCTGCAAGAAACACATTTCAGAGCCGACAAAATTCCAGGATTACAGAATAACTATTTTCTTATGGTTTTCACAGTGCTTCTCAGTGTTCCAAATCCAATGGCATGAACACAGCTTTCCAAGTTGATACCATGACAGTTCTTGGCCTCAGACGAGATTGGCAGATTTATGTTTATCCAAGGATGCATCACACAAAATACTTTCAACTTAGAAAACTTCTACTTCCCCAAATCTAACCAGATTTCATTCATTGACTCTGTATTGAGCAGATTGGATAAATTTACTGAAGGGGCTCTATTTCTGGGTGGGGATTTTAACCTCATGATGGACCCCACTAAAGACACCTCTGGGGGTCGGTCTAATATGTCATCAGCAGCCAGGAACCAAACTTAAAAAATGTTCCATTCTTATCAGTGCCTTGATGTCTGGCACATTATGCACCCCACAAGACAGAGCCTTTCCCCCTGTACATGGGTCCTACTCACGTATTGATCTTTTCCTAATAAGACCTGCATTGCTACCCATAACATATATTGCTTTGTCCAATCACACTCTTGTATACATTGAGTAAGAGCCAGGATGTTTGCCCCCAAAAGCCACTTCATGAAAAAACATGCATCAAAAATGTAACCGGGACAGCCCCCTTAGACTTTTAAAGCGGAAATTGTATTTGAGATGAGTATTTTTCATAAAAGGCAAAGTGCCATTGTTATTAAGTACAAAACATTATAAAAAAAGTGAGTAGCCATAGGCCTTTGATAGAAGTATATACATCTCCTCGCTCCTCCGTCTAACCAGTGGTAGATCCCCCCCGGTTTTATCTACGCTCTCTCTGCACCATAGTGTGAGGAGGAGGCCCCCGTCATACGTCTACGACCGTACCCCAGGGGTCAACTTTCACAAATCGGCAGCACACACCCCCTATATATTTCTTTGGGGGCACCATTTACCTATTTCTGAATGATACTACTGAATTATTATTGTATTATCAGATTTGGCAACGGGACGTCTTCCCATATTGGATACATGCAGCTGAGATACATCATATAATATAGAAAATAGCAATATACTTTCCTGTTCCGTTGATATATCCCCTGATAAAGGGCCGTAACCGGACCCGAAACGTTGAACGTTGGGCACTGAATTTCCACCTTATTTTCCATCTTCGGGCAACGGATTCTTTCTTCATACAAGTTATGTATATTATTCCCATAGGAACATCCGTGGTGGACTGTAGGATTTGCTTTGTAAACATTTGACTCACAGCTGTTATGTACATTGTATGCATGAACCATTTTTCTTGTATCTATTTACAGCAAGGGGCGATTACTCCTTTGCCTTTTAAACTAAAATCAAGATTTATATAATAAAACCAAGTCCTTTTTACTATTTGTGTGGTGTTTGCTGCCTATTATAGTCCCGCATAGGGGGTTTATTTGCCTTTTGCTAGACATAGTAAGGGATGAGGCAGCCACCACCATAAACACCGCACTGACTGTGGAACTCTTCTATTGTTACATTATACTATTGGGGACTATATACTATTGGGGACACTATACTATTGGGGACATTATACTATTGGGGACTATATACTATTGGGGACACTATACTATTATGGACATTATACTATTGGGGACATTATACTATTGGGGGCACTATACTATTGGGGACATTGGTACACTATACTATTGGGGACAATATACTAGAGACATGAATGCAATGATCAGTGAGGACATTATACTATTGGGGACATTATACTATTGGGGACACTATTCTATTGGGGACATTATACTATTGGGTACACTATACTATTGGGAACACTATACTATTGGGGACATTATACTATTGGGGACACTATACTATTGGGGATATTATACTATTGGGCACATTATACTATTGGGGACATTATACTATTGGTGACATTATACTATTGGTAAAACTATACTATTGGGTACATTATACTATTGGGGACACTATACTATTGGGTATATTATACTGTTGGGGACACTATACTATTGGGGACATTATACTATTGGGGACAGTATACTATTGGGGACACTAGTATTATTCTGACTGTGATCAAAGATAATCCGCGTTCAGACACTATACTAGTAATGCTGGTTATACTATTGGGGACATTATACTAATGGGTATATTATACTATTCGGGACACTATACTATTGGGTACATTATACTATTGGGGACACTATACTATTGGGTACATTATACTATTGGGGACACTGTACTATTGGTGAAACTATACTATTGGGGACACTATACTATTGGAGACCCTATACTATTGGGGACATTATACTATTGGGGACAGTATACTATTGGGGACACTATGCTATTGGGGACATTATACTATTGGGGACACTATACTATTCGGGACACTATACTATTGGGTACATTATACTATTGGGGACACTATACTATTGGGTACATTATACTATTGGGGACACTATACTATTGGGTACATTATACTATTGGGGACACTGTACTATTGGTGAAACTATACTATTGGGGACACTATACTATTGGAGACCCTATACTATTGGGGACATTATACTATTGGGGACACTATACTATTGGAGACATTATACTATTGGGGACACTATACTATTGGAGACACTATACTATTGGGGACATTATACTATTGGGTACATTATACTATTGGAGACATTATACTATTGCGGACACTATACTATTGGGGACACTATACTATTGGAGACACTATACTATTGGGGACACTATACTATTGGAGACACTATACTATTGGGTACATTATACTATTGGAGACATTATACTATTTGGGACATTATACTATTGGGGACACTATACTATTGGGGACACTATACTATTGGAGACACTATACTATTGGGTACATTATACTATTGGGTACATTATACTATTGGAGACATTATACTATTGCGGACACTATACTATTGGGGACACTATACTATTGGGTACATTATACTATTGGGGACACTATACTATTGGGTACATTATACTATTGGGGACATTATACTATTGGGGACATTATACTATTGGGGACACTATACTATTGGAGACACTATACTATTGGGTACACTATACTATTGGAGACACTATACTATTGGGTACATTATACTATTGGAGACACTATACTATTGGAGACACTATACTATTGGGTACACTATACTATTGGAGACACTATACTATTGGGTACATTATACTATTGGGGACATTATACTATTGGGGACATTATACTATTGGGTACATTATACTATTGGAGACATTATACTATTGCGGACACTATACTATTGGGTACATTATACTATTGGGGACATTATACTATTGGAGACACTATACTATTGGGTACACTATACTATTGGAGACACTATACTATTGGGTACATTATACTATTGGGGACATTATACTATTGGGGACATTATACTATTGGGGACACTATACTATTGGAGACACTATACTATTGGGTACACTATACTATTGGAGACACTATACTATTGGGTACATTATACTATTGGAGACATTATATTATTGGGTACATTATACTATTGGAGACATTATACTATTGGGTACATTATACTATTGGAGACATTATACTATTGCGGACACTATACTATTGGGGACACTATACTATTGGGTACATTATACTATTGGGGACACTATACTATTGGGTACATTATACTATTGGGGACATTATACTATTGGGGACATTATACTATTGGGGACACTATACTATTGGAGACACTATACTATTGGGTACACTATACTATTGGAGACACTATACTATTGGGTACATTATACTATTGGAGACACTATACTATTGGAGACACTATACTATTGGGTACACTATACTATTGGAGACACTATACTATTGGGTACATTATACTATTGGGGACATTATACTATTGGGGACATTATACTATTGGGTACATTATACTATTGGAGACATTATACTATTGCGGACACTATACTATTGGGTACATTATACTATTGGGGACATTATACTATTGGAGACACTATACTATTGGGTACACTATACTATTGGAGACACTATACTATTGGGTACATTATACTATTGGGGACATTATACTATTGGGGACATTATACTATTGGGGACACTATACTATTGGAGACACTATACTATTGGGTACACTATACTATTGGAGACACTATACTATTGGGTACATTATACTATTGGAGACATTATATTATTGGGTACATTATACTATTGGAGACATTATACTATTGGGTACATTATACTATTGGAGACATTATACTATTGCGGACACTATACTATTGGGGACACTATACTATTGGGTACATTATACTATTGGGGACACTATACTATTGGGTACATTATACTATTGGGTACATTATACTATTGGGGACATTATACTATTGGGGACACTATACTATTGGAGACACTATACTATTGGGTACATTATACTATTGGAGACATTATACTATTGGGTACATTATACTGTTGGGGACACTATACTATTGGGGACACTATACTATTGGAGACACTATACTATTGGGTACATTATACTATTGGGTACATTATACTATTGTAGACAATATACTATTGGGTACATTATACTATTGGGGACATTATACTATTGGGGACATTATACTATTGGGTAAATTATATTATTGGGGACACTATACTATTGGAGACACTATACTATTGGGGACACTATACTATTGGGGACATTATACTATTGGGGACATTATACTATTGTGGACACTATACTATTGGAGACATTATACTATTGGGGGCAGTATACTATTGGGGGCAGTATACTATTTGGGACATTATTCTATTGGGGACAGTATACTATTGGATACACTATACTATTGGGGACATTATACTATTGGGGACACTATACTATTGGGGACACTATACTATTGGGGACACTATACTATTGGGGACACTATACTATTGGGGACATTATACTATTGGGTACATTATACTATTGGGGACACTATACTATTGGGGACATTATACTATTGGGGACATTATACTATTGGGGACACTATACTATTGGGGACACTAGTAGAGTTGAGCGAACCCGAACTGTAAAGTTCGGGTTCGTACCGAACTTTGGGTTGTCCGGGACCCGGACCTGAGCCTGGACTTTTCAAAAAAAGTTTGGGTTTGGGTTCGGGGTTCTGGTATTTTATTCCACGTGTTGAATAGCTGCCAAGGGCAGCCAATCAACAAGTGTTTCACTGGTTTGCCCTTAGAAGCCATCACAGCCATGCCTACTAATGGCATGGCTGTGATTGGCCAGTGCACTATGTGACCCAGCCTCTATATGGGGCTGGAGTCACCGTGCTGCATGTCACATGCTCTCAGGATAGTTTAGGGAGAGGATGCTGCTGGCTCTGTGAGGGACAGATTGCAGAACATCTCATCCTGCATTACTGAACGATCTGATTGTGGACTAGGGAGAGATACTAGAACTGCTGCTTTGAGGGACAGATTGCAGACCTCATCCTGCTGCACAGAACGATCTGACTGGACTAGGTAGAGTCTACTGCTTAGAGGGACAGATTATTGTTCTAAAATCATCTCCAAGTTCTATAGGGAGAGGTTCCAGCTGTTGCTTAAAGGGACAGATTGTTGTTTCTTGCACAAAATTAAAAAGTGCATCTACATTGCTGGTTTAAAAAAAAAAAAAATTCCAAAAACTACATTTGCGGCCAGCGGTGCATTTCTTGCACAAAAATAAACAAAACAGTGTTGGCTCCTCCTCCTCCGCCACTTCCACCGCCTACTCAACCGCCAACTCCACATCCACCTCCATTTTTTCTTTTTTTATGTGATTTTAGCTTAACAATTATTATAGTTATTTCCCTATCCCCATTTATTTGTAGGGCACTTGTCCGACTCTTACCCCCATTTCCTTCCTTTTGCAGACATCTAGGACTTGCCAGGATTTTGTTACAGCCATTTTTGTGCCTAAAAGTTCGGGTCCCCATTGATTTCAATGGGGTTCGGGATCCGGGATAAAGTTTGGGTCAAGTTCGGTCCCGAACCCGGACTTTTTCCCGAAGTTCGGCCGAATCTGCTGAACCCGAACTTCCAGGTGTTCGATCAACTCTACTCAACACCATTCCCACATCTTCCCGTGGCCACACAAGTCCCAGTGTCACCAGACTAATACAGCAAGCAACAGGATTCCTGATCACCACCACAGAAGTCCCAGTGTCACCAGACCAGTGTAAGCCAACCACAGTGTTCCTGATCACTGACACACCAGTCTAAAGTGTTTTGTGGGAGGTCCTACTGGCCTGGCACTGCCCCAGAAATGTGATAGGTAGTCAGAAATGTAGATGCAAAATTTACACACTTTGAAACCCTAAAGGTGCTCCTGGGGTTTTGGGCCCCTTTATGAATCTAGGAGGCAAACACTGTAATTGTAAAGTATTCCTGTGCCGTGTGTGAGAAGTAACTTGTTAAAGTGACAAAAAAAATCCAAATTTTATTTACTTTCTTAATTCTTCAGAAAAATGTGGCAAAAGATTACAACTTCAAATAAACTCCTCATACTTCTTACTGAATAGCTTGGAATGTCTTCATTCCTAAAATGTGACATGTTGGTGATATTTGCACCGTCCTGGACTATTAGAACCTCAATAAATGAGATAGAGAGAACATCAGGGATGTTACATTTCATATATTCACCAATAGTCTGTAGGCTCTATAACTTTCACACAGGGAACATAATATACACTGATTGGTTTTATTGAACAAATAAATGCAGCAGAAAATATTTTGGCCTCATTTTATGTAGAAAGATTTATTTGCAAAATTTTATACAATAGCAGAAACCAAAGGAAAACTTTTTTTTTTAATTTTCAATCTTTTTCCATTTTTATATAGTAAAGAAATAAAAAGGCAATGGCAAATAGAAACCACCAAAAGGAATCTCTATTTCTAAGAAAATATATAAAATGAATTTGTGAACAGTGTTGCATGATTACAAAATCACAAGGCTAAAAATTGAAAGAAGGCCGGAGAGGAAAGGGGCCGCTTGCTGTCCGGGGCAATATTTTTATTTTTTAGCGCACGTTACAATCAGCATTCTTTACTAGTAAATTGCTTGGACCCCCCAGACAGTAGATTTTTTTCTGAAAGCGGTGGCATTGGAGAATAAAATGGTGGCTGTTGCAATTTTTAAGCCACAAAATATTTGTAGGAAAAGATACAGTAAAATGACTACAAAACACAATATAATTCTCACGTTTTTGGTAAAATATAAGAGATTGGGTTGCATTGAGTAAATAGATAACAAACATGACCCAAAATTGTGTGCACCTGAGAAATGGTGACAAACTACGCTACCTAAAAGACTTTACAAGTTATCAGTGTAGAGTTAATCATGAATGATGGAATTATTAATATTATATATTATAGTTATGATGAATGATGGACCTGGAATTATTGCTGTCACTCTGATCTTCATAGCGATATCTCACATGTGTGGTGCAATCACCGTCTACATAAGAGAGCAGATCTACATGTGTGTTTGTATTTTATGTATGAACGGGGGGGGGGGGGGGGGTTGGCTTTTAAACACATTTGTTTTTACTATTTTTATTTATTTTATTAAAAAAATATTTTTCTAACATTTTAATTGTTTTTTTTCCATTTAACTTTATTGCTATCACAAGAGGGTTAACAAGCCCCCTAGGTGTTAGGTTTGAGCAGGTGGCAGGTTGTCTTTATGTGCTCTCTATTAGCCCCCCTATGCCTCCCCTGCCCTCCAAGGCAGCTAACCAAGCATAAATTGTTCAATCTTTTTTCATTTATATAGAAAAAAATAAAAAAACCCAGCGGTGGCCAAATACCAAAAGAAAGCTCTATTTGTAGGATGCAAATCATATCAATGTAATTGGAGTAAAGCGTTGCACGACTGAGCAATTGCCAATTAAAGTAACGCAGTGCTGAAGAGCAAAAAATGCTCTGGTCATGAAGGGGGTAAAACTTTCTGGAGCTCAGGTGGGTAAAGCCCTATATCATCCATGAGAGGGAAATCTGCTGATGTAGAATACATTTGGGTAGATTACAAATGCTAAAGATATAATGAGCAGAACTGAGACATTGCCAAACATGAATAAAACTCTCTGGGACTCAATGGGTTTAGGGAGAGAAAAGCCCGGGGACTAAAATGGTTAATGACCGATTGCACCATTTATATCATTATTGATTTTGCCCATAGTTATACTTCACATCACACAATGCTTCTAGGGTCAAAAAGTGTTCTTCACAAATAAAGTTTACCAAAAAAAATACTCAGTCAATAAAGAGAATTTCAATCAGAGAAATTTCAGTTCCCAGTAGAAGTTGTAGGAATGACCCCACACTCAGCACTTTGTAAGGTCAGATCTATTGTAGCTGTGCTGTATGATTGGTCTATGGAGGTGACCAATAGATGGACAGAAAAACTGGATAATAAGGACATCCAATCTTCTCCTGATGGAATCCCTTAGACTTTCAGCAGAACTGAATAAAACACAAGTAGCCAGCTGGGATTGGGTGGCAATGTTGAATGCATCCCATAAAACAGCAGCAGCTCAGTGTTGCAAGGCCTGTGCCAGTTTAAGAAGTTTCTTTCTCATGGAATGGAGACTTCTGCATGGTTGGTGTCCCTGTCTGCAAAGCTGTCACCCATGAGAAGAGGTGGAACATTGAAAGGAGGCATTGATCATGGGAAAGGAGTGGGGAAATGTACAAGATGGGCTTAGCTGGAGCTCTCATGATTGACTGGTATAGCAATTGTCAGCAGAACCCGGAATGGATTCTCCCACTGAGACTTCAGGGGCTTGGACAGATGCTGCTTGACTGCTACCCAGTCTCCCTGTACTGAGGCAGTGTTGGTCATGTATTAGCTCAGGATCAGGCAATGAAGAAAACACTTGGGAACCCAGCTTAGTGAATCATGCAAATGCTTTACATGTTCAGGCAAAGCCCCATAAAAAGGGTACAGATGAGAATAATAAGGAAACTGTCCGTTGTTGCCCAAAATAATTGTCAAAATGTAGAATAGTCAAAGACTTTGTAGGTTGTGCCCAATGGACATAAATACTAAAGTGTTCATCCATTACATTCCTGTTTGCTCACATATTTCATGTTTTTTTTCAATATAACAATATACTTTTTGCCAACGTGTGAGATGACATGAGGTGTGAAATTAATGAAACACCCTGAAGTCTTTCATTGCAGCTTAGCTCCGACCCCTTTAATATCCCTCTTCTTTCAGAGTTTCGTCACTGCAGCTGAAGAGTGTGGATCCTATGGTGATAGATTAGCCTGGAATGATCCATAAAAGATTTGCCACACTCAGAACATTGATATGGCTTCTCTCCAGTGTGAATCCTCTGGTGTCTGATAAGGCTTGAGTTCACTGTATAAGCTTTGTCACATTCAGAACACTCATATGGCTTTCCTTCAATGTGAATTTTCTGATGTCTGTTAAGCCCTCTCTTGTCTGTATAAGCTTTGTCACATTCAGAACACTTATAGAGCTTCTCTCCAGTGTGAATCATCTGGTGACCGATTAGGGATCTCTTCTCTGAGAAAGCTTTGTCACATTCAGAACACTCATACCGCTTCTTTCCCGTGTGAATCATCTGGTGACTGATAAGGTGTGACTTTGTTCTAACAGCTTTGCCACATTCAGAACACTGATACGGCTTCTCTCCAGTGTGAACACTCTGGTGTGTGATAAGCTCTTTCTTTGTTGTAAAAGCTTTGCCACATTCAGAACACTCATATGGCTTCTCTCCAGTGTGAATCTTCTGGTGTGTAATAAGATTTCCCTTACTTGTAAAAGCTTTGTCACATTCTGAACATTGATATGGCTTCTCTCCAGTGTGGGTCATCTGATGTTTGAAA
>BLSH010081049.1:189951-202482 GCA_018402905.1 Glandirana rugosa
TGGGAGGCGTGAGGAGAGGACATGTATGACGGGGTAGTATGGGAAGCGTGGCAGTATGTACAGGAGAGGAGTGCGGAGGGTATGATGGGGCAGTATGTACAGGAGAGGAGTGTGGAGGGTATGATGGGGGCAGTATGTACAGCTTAGGTTGATGCAAGCTGGGGGAGAGTTGGGGGCTGAGTGCTTAGACAGTGATGTCTATAATCATTGTGCTCATCTACTAATACATGGAACAGTACTGCTCAATGAAAACAATGTGATGCCAGCCCCTAGCACAGATGATATGAAGGTAATTGATGACCATTCATATAACCCTGTGAGGCTGTATCATCAGAGGTGTGGATTCACCACACACACAGGGATAAGTGAATGGTCATAAATTGGGGAATGTTTGCATAGACAGATGAAGAGATCTCTGTCAGATGGGCTGCAGACCCCCCCTCCCCCCACACACTCACTCGCTCACTGTCTCTTCCAATTCTCCTTATCTTTACACTGCATGTCATCCATGAAAAATAAATCCTCCTGAAGCTTTGCAACCTTCCACCCTAGGAGACTTTCTTGAAAAAAAACTCAGCTCACCTCCTCCTCCCTGTGTGTAGTGAGCAGCAGCCCAAGTCCCAACAGTAACTGCACTAAGCTCCGCCTCCCGGCTCTCTCAGCACACCGCACTTGCGATTCGGGGGGGGGCAAAGTTAGAGATAACAGAGACTCTTGGGAGGGGGGGGGGGAGACCGGAAAGGAGCTTCCAATTCCACCACACACACCAGCACATTGTGTGCATTTAAAAGCAATGACACTGCTGCTGTCTCTACAGCGGCAGGCATGCTAATGAGGCTCCCCCTGCCTGAATGGTCTGTCCGGGTTTCAGGCAGTCTGAAAACCGGGCAGATGATTCAGAACCCGTACTGTCCGGGGGAATCCCGTACAGGTGGCAACCCTATTTACATGGTGACTTTACATTAGAGTTGAGGGAACCCGAACTGTAAAGTTCGGGTTCGTAACGGACTTTAGGGTGTCCATGTCATGAACCCGGACATTTGAAAAAAAGTCTGGGTTGTGGTTCGGGGTTTGGGTATTTTTTGCGCCTTTTGAATAGCTGCAGGGCAGCAATCAACAAGCGTTTCACTCGTTTGCCCTTAGAAGCCATCAAAGCCATGCCTACTAATGGCATGGCTGTGATTGGCCAGTGCATCATGTGACCCATCCTCGATATGAGCTGGAGTCACGTAGCTAGCGCTGCATGTCACATGCTTTCAGACTAGTGTAGGGAGAGGATGCTGCTGCCGCCGCTGTGAGGGAAAGATTTGATTTCTAAAATCAGCTCATACTGCTATAGGGAGAGGTTCCTGCTGCTGCTGTGAGGGACAGATTAGTGTTCTAAAATCAGCTCATACTGCTATAGGGAGAGGTTCCTGCTGCTGCTGTGAGGGACAGATTAGTGTTCTAAAATCATCTCATACTGGTATAGGGAGAGGTTCCTGCTGCGTCTACATTGCTGGTTTAAAAAAAATAATAATCATTTTTTATTATAATAATAAATAGTATTACATAGTACATTTGCACCTTGCTATGCATTTCTTGCACAAAATTTAAAAGTGCGTCGACATTGCTGGCTTAAAAAATAATCTAAATTTGTGATACATAGTACATTTGCATCCAGAATGAGGAGAGCGTCAAATAAGAGACATGGTCGTGGTGCTGTTGGTGCTGTTGGTGCTGCTGGTGTTGGTGGTGTTGGTGAAGTTCCTGTTGCAAGGAGAGGATGTGGTCGATCTGTGCCAGCTACAAGCACAAGTGAAACACCTTCCTCAAGTGCGAGTAGCCGACAGAACCTTCAACATTATATGGTAGGCCCGAATGCTGCTCAAGGAATGGTGAGGCCAGAACAAGTACAGGTGCTAGTAGATTAGGTGGCAGACAATGCCTCCAGTTCCTTCACATTGTCTCCCACCCGGTCCCTTGCTGAAAGCTCAGAGTTGGCACCTGAACCCCATGGCCATCTGTCTTTCACCTCAGCCCCTTGTAAATCAGCCAAGCAGTCTGAACCCCAAGTCATGCAGCAGTCTCTTATGCTTTTTGGTGACTCTCCTGGTGTGCATTCCGTGGGTCATCCACATAGCCCTGCTGCAGAAGTGGAAGACATTGAGTGCACCGATGCCCAACCACTTCTGTTGCAGGATGAGGACATGGAAACACCACCACAGCACGTCTCTGATTATGACAAAACACAGGTGCCAACTGCTGCGGCTTTCTACAGTGTGCAGCATGACAAGGAGGGCAGTGGTGAAGGGTGGGTGGAAGATGATGTGGAGGATGATGAGGTCCTAGACCCCACATGGAATGAAGGTCATGCGAGTGACGTGTGGAGTTTGGAGGAAGAGGTGGTGGTCGCACAGAGGCACCAGCACAGCAAAAGAGGAAGCAGGTTGCAAAAGCGGAGCGACCGCCCCCTAGACAATATGCCTGCTACTACCCACCGCACCCAGGGACCTAGCACAGCAAAGGCAGCTCAAAGGAGTTCCCTGGTGTGGCAGTTCTTCAGATAATGTGCTGATGACAAAAGGTTTGCACGCTGTGCAATGAGCAATGAGAGCCTGAAGCGAGGAATAAATGTTCTAAACCTGAGTACAACCTGCATGACCAGGCATCTAAATGCAAAGCACAAGCTGCAGTGGAATAAGTACCTCAAAATCCAAGAAAGGTCTCGGGCTCCTCCTGCTACCTCTTTTGCTGCTGCCTTGGCCTCTTCCTCCACAGTGCCAGTGTCACCTGCCACCAAGCAAGCAGAGGATGTGACAGCAACGCCACCATGTCCGCCACCGTCCCCAAGCATTTCCACACCGTGGTCCCATGGAAGCTTACAGCTCTCCATCTCCTAAACACTGGAGAGAAAGAGGAAGTACCCCCCTACCCACCCGCGATCCCTGGCCCTGAATGCCAGCATTGCAAAATTCCTGGCCTTTGAAATGCTGTCATTCCGTTTGGTGGACACAGACAGTTTTAAAAACCTGATGGCGGTGGCTGTCCCACAGTACGTGGTACCCAGCCGCCACTACTTTTCCAGACGAGCCATCCCTTCCCTGCACAAACAAGTCGGGGACAAGATCAAGTCCTTCCGCCACCGAGGATTGCAGGGCATTTCTCTTTGCCTCCTGTTGCCTCCTCCTCCTCCACTTCCTCCTCCTCTACCACCTCCTCATCCGGTCAGCGTTACACCTTCACCACCAACTTCAGCACATCCAGGGGTAAACGACAGCAGGCTGTTTTAAAACTGATATGTTTGGGGGATAAACCCCACACTGTGCAGGAGCTGTGGACGGGCATTGAACAACAGACCGATGAGTGGTTATTGCCACTGAGCCTCAAGCCCGGCCTGGTGGTGTGAGATAATGGGCAAAATCTTGTAGCAGCTCTGGGCCTAGCCAGTTTGACACACATCCCTTGCCTGGTGCATGTGCTAAATTTGGTGGTGCAGAAGTTTCTAAAAAACTACCCAGATATGTCAGAGCTGCTGCATAATTTGCAGGCCGTCTGTGCACGCTTTTGGCGTTCTCACCCTGCTGCTGCTCGTATGTCCACGCTGCAGCGGAACTTCGGCCTTCCCGCTCACCGCCTCCTATGCGACGTGCCCACAAGGTGGAACACGGGTCAGTCGCTCTGCGGAACAGCACCACTTCACCACCAACGAGTGGGCCTCCATGCGAGACCTGTGTAGCGTATTGCAGTGTTTCCAGTACTCCACCAACATGGCCAGTGCCGATGACGCTGTTCTCAGCGTTACTATCCCACTTCTATGTCTCCTTGAAAAAACACTTCGGGAGATGTTGGAAGAGGATGTGGCACAGGAGGAAGAGGAGGAAGAAGGGGGTCATTTCCACGGTTATCAGGCCAGTCATTAACAAGTGGCTCGAAGGGTGGGTTCCTGCATCAGCATAGGCCAGGTAAAAAATTTTCAAGCCAGGGCCCAGTTCTGGAGGATGAGGAGGACAAGAATGATGAGCAGGAGGAGGAGGAACCGTGTTTACAGCAGGGTGGCACCCAACGCAGCTCATGGCCATTACTGGAGCGTGGCTGGGGGGGTTCGGAGGACACATATGATACACCTTCCACAGAGGACAGCTTGTCTTTGCCTCTGGGCAGCCTGGCACACATGAGTGACTACATGCTGCAGTGCCTGCTCAACGACAGCCGAGTTGCCCACATTGTAACTTGTGCTGATTACTGGGTGGCCACCCTGCTGGAGAGGAAGATGCTTGACTACAAGCGCACACTGGTAGACGCACTGCTGAGGGCATTCCCAAATGACACCGGGGGCTCAGTGGAAGCACAAGGCGAAGGCAGAGGAGGAAGAGGAAGAGGTCGCCAAAGCAGCTGTGGCACCACCAGCACTTAAGAAGGCAGGGTTAGCATGGCCGAAATGTGGAAAAGCTTTGTTAACAGCACCGCACAACAAACAGCACCACCAGATGATAGGCAACATCTTAGCAGGAGGCAGCATTTCAGCAACATGGTGGAACAGTATGTGGGCACACGCCTACACGTACTGCCTGATGGGTCTGCCCCATTCAATTTCTTGGTCTCCAAGTTGGGCACATGGCCTGAGATTGCCCTTTATGCCTTGGAGGTGCTGGCCTGCCCTGCAGCCAGTGTATTGTCTGAACGTGTGTTTAGCACGGCAGGGGGCGTTATCACAGACAACGTGGACAAGCTAACCTTTATTAAAATGAACCAGGCATGGATCCCACAAGACTTGTCTGTACCTTGTGCAGAATAGACATTTAGACCGGCCTCACACAGCCATTGGTTTCCTTTTTTTTATTTTTTAATATGTCTCAATATTTTGGGGCTACCCCAATTAGAAAAAAAAAAAACAAACAAACAAAAAGCAGTGTTGGCTACCTCCTCGTCCTCCACTGCCACTTCCACCACCGCCACTTCCACCTACACTGCCACGGTCACGGCCTACTCAACCTCCTACTCCACATCCAACTCCATCCATGTCCTCCACCTCCTCCTAAATTTTTTATTTTTTTATGTGATTTTAAGTTATTTCCCTATCCACATTTGTTTGCAGGGCACTTGTCCTACTCCTTACCCCCATTTTGCTTCCTTTTGCAGCCCTCTAGCCCTTTCCAGGACTTTTTTAGATCCATTTTTGTGCCCAAAAGTTCGGGTCACCATTGACTTCACTTTTTCGAGAAGTTTGGCCGAACCCAAACATCAAGGTGTTCGCTGAACTCTACTCTACATAAGACTTTACTCCTGTAACCTCTGAGACGGATCGCCGTGTATTTCTTACCTGTATTCCATTGTTGGAGTGTTGGCGGCTTCGCCCGCATTATCTTCTGCTTCTTTCTATTTACTTTGTGTTTATCTCATCCTCAATAAAAAATACTGTAAAAAAATGGAAAGTGTGGGGCTCTAGGCATGTGGAAGTACAAATCCATCATATCTATGGAGAGGAGCCAGGCTCCTCCAGTCATCTCAGTTATGTAGTCTCACTTCCCTAGTGGCAATGTACTCATCGCATGCAGTGATTATCATTGACAATTTTTACCTCACAGTCCAATTATTTTTCTTCTGTATTTTGTTATTAAAAAATTATATAAAATACAATTATTTTAATTTTATTATTCTTTCACCATTATTTTGCTGTTTTTGTTCACCAACAGCTAAGCATGGGCAGCATGGATCCCCAGCTGGGAATGTGCTTTGCCCTTTTACTGAGATCTTTTCACATTTCTTTTCTTCTTTTGACTTTTTTGTTTTTCTGCTTTTTTGTATCTTTTATCTTTTTTTGTGTTTTATACTTTTCAGCTATTTGGAGCGGCACCCTCTACTGTCTGCTCTCCATACTGCACCCTCTGTATTATCAGTTCTGTTATTCTACGTAGGAGGCGAACACAGGAAACACCAGACTGAGCCCAGACTGAGCAATGCACCAAATGTAACCTTCTGTCTTTTTCCTGTTTTCAGCCATTTTAGAGCTCCTTCCAGAAGGTTCAACAGCTTCTCCGTCTCCATCCTGAGCACACGGCCACCAGCATGGGAGGTTCTCCATGTCAGAGCTCACAGGTGAGTCAGGTGGAGGTCCTATCCATGGTGCAGGCATGGGCGTCCGCAGGCAGGGGCAAGGGGGGTCAAGTGCCCCCCCCTGGATTCAGCAAGGTGTCCGCATATAGGGAGGAAGGTTCAGGAAATTAAAGTGTTTGTACAAAAGTGATAGAGAATATTCACTTCACTGGAGCTCAGCCTTATTTATTGTGGGGCTGACACCTGGATCTCCATCCCCTGCTGTCATTGGCTGCTCTATCATTCTTATCTTCTGTTATCAGCCAACTGCTTGTGGAATGTCTCCAATTGTCACTGCTGGACCTGCATCCCCTTACACTGTCATCCCAGCAGGACATAAGGCTGAACCTTCTGTTATCATGTGAAGAGATTTAACACTTTACTTCCCTGCATGCTTTTGCTTAGCTACTCTCAACAGTGTGAAAGTGACTGTTGCTCCTCTGAAAAGATCCATGCTTGGATCACTTTTCAGAGCTGTTTGAGAGGTGGTGAGGAGGCAATATGTTGCCTTCTCACCACCTGCTTTAACACAATAATTGCCATACGGTGGCCACATTGAACTACATTATTCTTTTCACAGCACTACCCACTGAAAGCAACATGCTATTTAACCAGTTCTATCAGTGCTGCCAATCAGTGCCACCTATTAGTGCTCCTCAGTTCCCCCTGTTAGTGCCCATCAGTGCCACCTATCAGTGACCGTCAGTGCCACCTCATTAGTGCAGCCTATCAGTGCCCATCAGTGCCGCCTATCAGTGACCGTCAGTGCCACCTCACCAGTGCAGCTATATGGGCACACACATCCAGCGTTAGCGGTCGCGGTCACGGAACGCTCACAGTTTTGTCTTTGCTTATATGGTATCACACTGTGGAGTTTGGCCAAATAACTTTTTCACATTTAAAAGAGGTACGCGATGAGTTTCCCTTTTTTTCATTTACAAATGGCAAGGTGATGGAGGAGAGAGGGAGAGGAAGCAGACGACACCATTATCCATAGGTCGGATTGTAGACCTAAAGCGCGCATGACTTCTCCACAACGTACGGTTGGAGAGTCATAGGGATCTGGTAAGCAGGGTCTGCTACCCTCAGTTATTACTTTCACCACTCAGCACTCAGCATGGCACAAGCACTTCATGATTTAAAGAATTTGAAGACTGTTTTTGAAAACTTATTGGAGTCATATTGTCACTGGATTGCACTGGCACTTTTGGAACACGGACTGTATATAAACAATTTAGCATTAAGCACTTTATATATATAAATACGTTTTTCCCACATTGGCAAGGGGCTGGAAGGAAACTGCCAATATTGTTGCTTTATAGATGTATTTATATATTTTTTATATCTTCTAGTTTTGCACTGAGATAACTTTGCATGAATTATTACACTGTGTTATTGATTTTTTATTATTAACCCATTGTATATGAATATTGCACATATAAGTTAGCACTTGCACTTACATAGGATAATAGGGGGAGCACCACCCAGCAAGCGCTGCTAGGACAGTAAACATTCTGTCCACAAACCACATATTGAATCTATTGCCTTCTGTATTTCACTATCTTGAAATGGGGTGTTTAGTCTGGTTAGTGGGTCCTGGGTCAGTCTGGGAAGAGGAATGTTGTGTAGAAATGCGTCAATCCGCGATGGTGTTGGTTGGGGGGTGTCAGGGTCATCTTTAAGGTTGTATAATGTTTCATAGTATTTACTAAAAGTGTCTGCTATGTCTTTAGGGTGGTGATGTTTTTCCTTAGTGAGAGGATGAAATATATATGGTATCTTTGTTTTGTGCCTGTGACCCTTCAGTCTCTGGGCTAATAATTTACCTGCCTTGTTACCCATAGCATAGTATTGCATCTTAAGTTTCCTGGAGGCTTTCTCAAAGCCGTCCATTAATAATGATCTGAGGTCTAGGCGGAGTTTCGTTAGCGTTTCAGAGTTGGTTGTAGATATTGTTTGTTTATTGGCCGTCTCTAATGAGTGGATTTCTTCAGTAAATTTTTTTAATCTGTGCTTGGCGCTGCCTCTTTGCTCCGGCCCCTAATTGAATAAAGATCCCCCTTATGTACAGCTTATGGGCGTCCCATAAAGTAAAATCATCAGTTACGGTGTTTTCATTGAGACCAAAGAATTCTTTCAGACTGCCTTTCAATGTCTCTTTAGTTTTAGGCCTTTGTAGCAGACAGGAATTCACTCTCCAGACTGGAGTTGTAGCAATAGATAATGCGTCTTTTATATTCAGAGTCACTGATGCATGGTCTGACCACGTTATTTTATTTATGGTGGACGCGATCGCTCTGGATATCGTTTGCTGATCCACCAAGGATTGGTCGATTCTTGAGTATGAATGGTGTGCAGTGGAAAAAAAGAGTAGTCTCTTTCCCCAGGGTGGAGACCTCTCCATGCGTCATACAAATCGTTGTGGTGGGTCCAGTTTTGCAAGGGAGGGCGGTGTCTGTTAGGAGGCGTTGTGTTGTCTATATCTGGGTCTGATGTGATATTCAAGTCTCCGCAGATGATTAAGGAACCTTTCTGATGACTACGAATTTTCTTAATTGTTCTATTTAGAAAGCGTGGTGTGTCTTGGGTACATAAACATTAAGGATTGTATACGCTTTAGAGTTGATGTCACATAGTAAAATGATCTTGAATAACCTCGTGTAGGGTGAAGGAGACTGTGTCTCTCACTGCAATGAGAACACCCCTCTTTTTCTCCTCTGCATTAGCTGTGAACACATATGGGAAGTTCTTATGCATACATTTGGGTGGAGCCTTATTATCAAAATGAGTTTCCTGTACGCAAAGTACATCACATTTAAACTGTAAGGCTTCATCCCACATGGATCTCCGCTTAACCGGGTGATTAAGCCCTTTCGCAATTGTGATGAATTTTAGATTCATGACGGTGTCTCTGGTGTGAAACTAGTTTCAATTCTTGTCACTTTATATCGGGGTGTCAAACTGAATTTCATTGTGGGCCACATCAGCATTATGGTTGCCATAAAAGGGCCGGTTGTATCTGTAAGACTAGATGTTCAGAGCACCCCATTCCCCTTACATCTGATGTCAAGAGTCCCCCACCCTCCCTTACATCACTGTGCACCCCCCTTACCTTGTGCTGCTGGGGGCAGAGCTGAGAAGCAGAAAGTACAGAGTCTGAAGAAGGGTTGGAGTCTGCTGAATGCTGATACCAGGGGAGGTGGAGAGGAGGGGGTGCTTCAGCTGCACCGAGAGGCACAGGCTCTGTAGGAGGAGTTCTGTCCTCCTCTGACTGCTGAGGCGAGAAAGTGGGTGGGCAGATACAAGCCTCTCCGTGGCTGCATGGAAAAGTGCAGGATCTGGTGGTGGAGTTCTGTTGTCCTATCTGCTGCTGACTGTTGAGACAAAGTGAAGGCAACAATGAGGGGTTTGCTGCAGCTACAGGAGGGGTGTGAGGGCCACATGAAATGGCCTGGAGGGCTGGATTAGGCCCCCGGGCCTTGTGTTTGACACACATGCTTTATATCACAGGTGTCAAACTGGCGGCCCTCCAGCTGTTGCGGAACTACAAATCCCATGAGGCATTGCAAGGCTGACAATTGCAAGCATGACTCCCACAGGCAGAGGTATGATGGGACTTGTAGTTTCGCAACGGCTGGAGGGCCGCCAGTTTGACACCCCTGCTTTATATGGTAAGCACTCCATCCAGTGGACAAAATGTGTATTGCCTCTCCTTGTTCGGTGTTCTGTATGCAGGTGTAGATTGTACTCACGGTTCGTTGAGCTGATGATGATGTTCTTGTGGTTTGGCAGCTGGAGTTGAAGCAGGTTTGGGTCTCCATCTCTCTCTTTTCCGGGAAGTTGGCATTGATTGGTATTCATCGTAGTAGGCAAATGTTGAGTAGTGCAACATAATAAAAAGAAAAAAGAACCATAAAGATAACAGTTCACACAATAACTATAACCAGTCATGAAAGGGCCCCTAGAGCCTGGGTGCAGCTGTTTGCTGCTCATGAGTATCGAGGGTTAGTTCTGTTGTATGGGAGGGTTTTTTCCCTCTGTGATCATCAGAGATTTCTATCAAAAACTTCAGTGTCAATTATGGCTTTTGGCGTTTTTGGACGTAACTACTCTCCAGTCTTGTTCCACTGCGGGAATATTATGGTGTTGTGGGGGGTTTTTGCTTGGTTCCGGGACAATTTGCTATTTTTTCAGTAACGATAGTCTTTTTTCCATTGAGTCCACAACATGCGTGGCCCCATCCTTGTCTATTGTTATTTTGGTTGGGTATCCCCATTTATAGCCAATATTATGATTTCTGAGAGCTTTAGTGATAGTAGTGAGGTTTTTCATTTTTTGTAAGGTATACTGTGAGAGATCTGTGAAAAATTGGAGGTTTTGAAACCGTGTATGGACATTCTCAGCTTTTCGCATTATAGCCATCAGTTTTTCCTTGATGTGGTAGAAATGTAAGCGTAAAATAACATCTCTAGGGGTTTGCTCAGGCAGAAATGCTGGTTTTGGCAGGTGATGTATCCTGTCAATGGTCACATCTAGGTCTGTGAGCTCTGGTATTAGTCCTTTAAAGAGGTCTATGGCATAGGCCCAGAGGTCAGGCTGTTGCACTGACTCAGGGATCCCCCTGATTTTTTTTTTTTTTTTTTCCAATTATTGTTTATTTGTATAAAAGATAAACATAGTATTGGGTGATACATGGTAAGTTATCAAATAAAACAAATACATTAGAGTATAGGTATGAATTAGGGTTACAATTAGCATTTTCAATGATGAATGTTGTACAACAATCTTTATAATGGTAGTTATGAGATGTAAATAACATTCAGATTAAGTCTTGTTACATATTCGAGAAGCGACAAAACAAAGGGGGATAAGAAATAAAAGGGAGGTAAAATTTTTGACTTGACATGGTAAGTTTATTTGTGGTGTGAGGCCTATCAGTGGGGTGGGTGAGATGATCTCTAAGTTAATAGTTTGGGGGGGTTTTGCGGTCTTTGTAGGGGTATTTTAGCGCATTTCTCAGATTGTTGAGAAGTGATCTATATAGCCTAGAGCAGTATGTGATTGGGCGTGAGCTCTGTTTGTTCGTTATAATATTAAATTGTTGTATATGTCAGTTGTTTTGAACATTTCCCAGGGTTTCCAAATCTTGTGGTATTGTGTGGTGTTTTCTTTTTTAATGGCTATTATTTCTTCCATCTCTTTTATATCCTCTATTTTTTTTATCCATTCTTTGATGGATGGTACTGTCGTTGTTCGCCATTTTAAGGGTATAAGGGCTCTGGCAGCATTCAGCATATGTCTTGTTAAGGAATGTTTATATGATCTGTATGATGTGTTGTTGATATTTAGTAGGCAAGAAGGGGCGTCTAGTTTGTTTTTTGTGTTTGTTATTGATTTGGTTAGATCTACGACTTCAGTCCAATAGTTTTGGATTTTTTGACAAGACCACCATATGTGCATAAAAGAACCCTCTTCTTTGAGGCACCTCCAGCATTTATCTGATTCCTGAGGTTTCCACTTTTTCATGCAAACAGGGGTAATATACCACTGAGTGCGAAGTTTGTAGGATATCTCTTGCATGCGGGTGCTGAGGGAGCATTTATGGGTAAATGTACATGCCTTTTCCCATTGGGATTCTGATATGTGGATACCGAGATCCCGTTCCCAAGTGCTTTTGTATTTGTCTACTGACTCCTTTAGTGGTTGAGATATCCATTTGTATATTAGAGAGGTGGCTCCTCTGAGGGGTTCTTGGTCATAGCATAATTTCTCTAATGTCGTTAGAGGTCTTGTCAAGTCATTTTCCGTTTTCTTTTTTTGGATGAAGTCGTTTATCTGTATGTATGTCCATATATTAAGTTTGTTTCCTGAAAGTGATGATTGAAGAGCTTGATGAGTGATTAATTTGTTGTTTTTAATACAGTTGAGGACCAGTAGCGGGTTCCCTTTGTTTGTTTGGAGTGTTTTAATGCTTTCTGAGCCAGGTGGGAAGTCTGGGTTTCCAGAGATGGCTGTTAAAGGGCCTGTGGTGGAGGAAAGTTGGTGTAGCTTGAAGTTTTTCAGGCATATTTTTAATGTCGTGCTAATTAGTGGGTGAGATTTTATTTCTTTGGGGTAATTTTTAGGTGATGACCATGGGAGAAACTGTGTAAGAAATTTTGAGTGATTTAATTCTAAGTTCACCCAATCTTTGTTTTTTGAATGGCAGTGCCAATCTATTAGTCTGGTGATATGTGTAGCAAAGTAATATTTTTGGAAATCAGGAACTCCCATACCTCCTTTGTTTTTGGGGTAGGTCAGGAGTTTTAGGTTGATTCTGGGTTTTTTGTGGGACCATATAAAGTTCCTTTTAGCTTTGGTTAATCTTTTAAAGAAAATCGGGGGGATGTCGATAGGGAGGGCGTGGAATAAATAGAGGAGTCTTGGGAGTATTGTCATTTTCAGTATATTTGCCCG
>BLSH010081050.1:22821-37994 GCA_018402905.1 Glandirana rugosa
CACTATGAATAGGAAATTAAATCCGGACTGTGGGGGGGGGGAAAACCGGTGCATCGTCGTGGGGACAGACACCGTGTTAAACAGATTAACATTACATCGTGAATGGAAGACCCGTACTTCCACCCGAATGGCGGTGGAAACGACTGCCCGGTCCCCACCGGAGTAGACAACCAAGGACTCCCCCCACCCGGGAAACGACAAAAACAAAAGGACAACGTTTTATGTTTTTCTTGTATTCACGTTTTCGATTTCCTTACAGACTTTTGTCAGATTTTACCATAAGAAGTATATGTCATACGACCTAAAACTTTAATTTAAACCCTTGGGGTTCCGTATGTTTCTAAAGTTTTTAAGTGTCTATTTCAAAATCCAGCATACTGTATATGAAGAATACCATTTTAGACTGTTTTCAGACATTCCTTTAGCTTTTGCACTTATGTTCTTTTTGTATTTTGCAACAGGAAAACAAAAACAGCAAAGGGCCCACCCCCCTCAGGAACCAACAGATGAGGCCACCCCTGGCCCGTCAGCAAAGGTGGCGGTAAGCCCACCTTCATGCCCAGAAGGTAAGTGCTACATTACAATTAGACAAATTGTGCCACAGACAGGGGTGCTGCTACGTGGCCAAAAGGGGGGGGGGTGTCAGGCCTAAATTAAAGGATAAGTATCACTTTACTGGCTGCTGACTGATTCATCAGTGCCCATTAATCCAGCCTTGTTAGTGCAGATATGGTGAGAGGATAGCCCCCAGTGCCGGAAGGCTCACAAATGCATATGATGGATAGCAGACAACCCACATCCCATAGGAGCGAGGGGGGGGGGCAGCTGTAGGAGTTGACGAATGTTGCCACTTGTCAAGTATTTTGGCCATGGCAAATGGCATCATTGTCCGTTTGTTGTTGTTTTGTTTCAGAAACTACTCCAGAGGCCCCCCAAGCCGGTGGTGCAAGTCCACCAGATGTGGGCAGCCCAGCCCAATTGCAAGGTTGGTACACTTGAAACATATCCCGCAATGTATGTGTTGAACCTGTAGTGACTGTGGGATGCTCAATGAATGCATTTTATTCTTTTTTTAGAGGAACCGGATTGCCAGGAGCTGCCCCAACATCCCCAGTCCCGAAGGAACCTGTTGTTTGCCCTTGTAAGTACTGTTCTATTATTGTTTCTTGTGTATTGACATGCCTATTGGTACATGGGACAGCAGACAGCAGTTAATAAACCAACACAACTTTTTTACTTTTTTCTAAAGTATGGCCATAGCCTTTATTATTGTTGCCTTTAACCACTTACCAACCGGAAGGTTTTCCAGCTTTAGGACCAGAGCACTTATTGCGATTTGGCACTGCGTCGCTTTAAATGACAATTTTGACACTTTTTGGGGACCAATGACTTTGCCTGTGGCCGCTCATCACGGCTTGCCAGCGGACATTGGAGTGTCGTGGGCGCGCGCCCCCTCGCGGTCGTTCCCAGATCGCCGTCTTTTGACGGCGATTTGCGCACAGCAACCCGACTGCCGCTGTGAAAACACGGCAGGTGGTCAGGAAGTGGTTAAAGTGCTTGGAAAGTGCACCCCCTCCCCCCCAAACAATTCCCAAAAAATAGGCCCAGCCAAGCCATAATCAGCTATTATGCTGCACATCATTGACCTTATGCATTTTCCTCTACTTACAGCTCATGAGCTTCCACACTGCACAATTGGCCGACTCAGCAGGGACATCCAATGGTGCTGTGTGGAGCTCGAGAAGATCCAGAGGGCAGCACAGAAACACCAGAGGGTCGCACTGGAACCGGAGAGGGTCACGCTGGAACAGCAGAGGGTTGCGCTGGAACAGCAGAGGGTCACGCAGGAACAGGAGAGGGCAGCGCAGAACCTCCAGCAGCGACTGAGGGATGTTGGGGACATGCTGGCCAAATTTTAATGCAATTCTTCTTGCAATTGGGCTGGTTTGGTGGACCCCATTTTAATGCATGTTGCCCAGTTTAAAGGGGCTCCGGAAAAAGCATGTAAACATGTACTCCATCTCATCAGGGGTTGTCAAGTGTCATCTTTCTGTGTGGGCCAACCCCCTTCCTCCAAACTGGAGTTTCTTGGAGAAAGGGGTGTTGCATCTGAGAAATGTGTGAGTGCACCACATCAGTGGTTCCAAACGGACGCGTTTCAGAGTTGCCCCCCCTTATCCAAGATAGTGGAGTTTGTTTAAAGGTGCTCACCCCCAAAACGTGTCAGCTCAGAACCCATGATGGGATCAACTCACACATTTCTCAGATGCAACACCCCTTTCTCCAAGAAACTCCAGTTTGGAGGAAGGGGGGGTTTGCCCACACAGAAAGATGACACTTGACAACCCGTGATGAGATGGAGTACATGTTTACACGCTTTTGTTTGTAGCCTAACATGTTTTATATGTCTTATATCTGGTTTTAAAATGTTGCTAAGCACCTCAGAATGTGCAAACAATATAAATATATATTTGATGCTAACAGTGTGTGGCTTCTTCTTTACTTTATGTATGCCGGTGAGTTCCATAAAGTTTAGGTCTTTACACAGCAAATGTGCTCTTCTATGTGGTTAACACAGATGTAGTTCATCTCTTAACATTTAAAACAGTTGTTAATGCATCATGTTTTTGGTCTTCATGCATGGAGTGCATGAACGCCAACAACATTTTGTGTTTGTGTATATGTAGCACAACCCCTGCACACCAAAATACATTTCAGAAGGTGAAATTTGGATCTCATGGAGAAATTAAGGTTAGATTTCTCTCTTGGAGCAAGAGCAAAAATAAAGCACACATAGAACATCTCTTTTCCACATGAAAAAAACACAGACAAGAGTAGTTAAACTTCATTTATAAGGGTAAGATTAAAGATTTGTAATCGTGTTTTGCCAGGACACAGCCCCTCTCCCCACAAAATATTCCATGTATTTGTTTCTCAAATCTCTGGCATTCTGGGTGGCCAAGGTAGCACGTCGACTTTGAAGGTCTGCCATTGCATCCGATGGACGGCCTTCAGTGTATGTAGATGTACTTGGGCCTGGCAGGGCTGCATCAGGGTCAGTGGGTCCAGTTTGTAGATAATTTGTTGCATTCCTGCACAAAAAATTATGAAGAATGCAGCAGCACAGGACCACGTGGTTTATTTATATAAGGCCAAGTTTATGGGTGTTAAAAACAGATGGAACCTGTGGGCCAAAATCCCAAATGCATTTTCCACCACTCTTCGAGCACGCGATAGTCTGTAATTAAAAATCCGCTGGTCAGGGGTCAGGTTTCGTTGCTGAAACGGCTTCATGACATGTTCCCCAAGCCCAAACGCCTCATCTGCAATGAATACAAAGTTCAGACCCTCCACATTTTGGTCTGCAGGTGGCAGGTTGAGGGTGCCATTCTGAAGCCGCCTATAAAACTCTGTCTGCATGATGACGCCTCCATGGGAGTTGCGTCCATTCTTCCCCACATTAAGGTACAGAAATTCATAGTTTGCAGACACTATGGCCAGCATCACAATGCTTTGTTTGCCATCAATGGCACCCCCGCAGTTAGGAAAATCCCATTGCTGCATAAACTGTGCAGCAACTTCCTGCCACTGCTGGGGATTTGAAGAAAACTGTAGATAAAAAAAATAAATAAATTAGACTTTGCCAAACAAAAATGTTATTCAACATACAAATGCAAGGGCAACATAAGGATACACTTCCATTCCCAGCTCAGTCAAGATGTAAAGACATGGGAGAAGCACAGCCTACAGAAAATAGACTTGGCTAATTACACTTTTCCAACCATATTCAAACAAAAGAGATCACATGAGGTAAAATAAGTAGAAAATCAAGCAGGCCCTTGCACTACTTGTTTTGGGGAAATAGTAGGGAAATGTCACCAGCAAAAGATGGAGAGTGTGTATAGGATATTACATTTCAGTAGATACAGTAGTTTTAAATGATGTAACTTTTTGGGAGCATGGGGCTTAGGTTTCATATAATAAGAACACCTCAAGCACTCTGCCTGGTTGGAAAGCCAAAAATAATGTGGCAAAAGTGTTAGTTTTGGGAGACGGGGGGGGACGCCTAAACTGCATCTGACATAAATAATTGTGGCATTACCAGGCTGAGTGGGCAGTGCAGCCATCATAAATTTGGGAGCCCCTTACACAGCTTTAAACCTGCCCCCCTTCTGACCACCAACCTTACCCAGGACCTTCACACTGGGCCATTCCACGACATCTGCCCACTGGCCAGGGGTGTACACATGTTGCAGCCCCAGTAGGAACAATATACCCTGTCACACTTGAGAGCTGTAGCCTGCCAAGCATGACACAGCGAAGTGTGCAATGCGTGCTAGTGTGAAATCCAAGGGCTTCAAAAAGAAGTGCACAGGCAACACAGCCTCACTCAATGCTTGCAATAAGACCTTGTGCCAAAGCATAGGTGCTGCAGGTCCCAAACTTGGTCCAGGGGGTCCTCTCCTTGTGTGCAAAGATTGTTATTTTTGTCGCCTAGGGTTCAGGAGAATGGTCTCCCCAAACTGGATGCCCCCCTCCCATAGACTCCAATGTTAAAGACTGCTAAGGTCTTTGTTGTAAGGGCCCCTTGAGACACTGGGGCCCCTTACAACAGTACTGCCTGTACCCCCTGATGGCGGCTCTCTGATAGGGTGGCCACATCATCCCTTTAATCCAGGACACATACTAATTACACAGGTTCTGTGGCTGATTAAGGTGGTAATTAAACTCAATTGGTGCCTTATCTGCATTAAATCAGCCTCAGAACCTGTGTAATTCATATGTGTCCTGGATTAAAGGGATGATGTGGCAACCCTACCCTCTGAGGGTGTATGGACACTGGACAACATGCTGGGGAGGCATGTAGAGGAAAAAAAGGAGGTGAAAAAAGCTTAGAGCATGCATGAGGCCAAAGAAGACATTCGCAGCATATTGTAATGTTACTAATTAGGTATTGGCAAAAAGGGAAAATACTATATTATCAAACATAAACACATAAAATGTGGTATTAACATGAAACATACCTTAATATAGTCCTTCTGCAGCACCTGTATGATGGCTGAGCATGTCTCAGGAATAATCACTCCAAGAGCCTGGGGGGAGATGCCTGTGGTGAACTTCAGCTCCTGCAGGCTTCTTCCTGTCGCCAGGTAGCGCAAGGTAGCAATGAGCCTTTGCTCAGGGGTGATAGCAAGGCGCATGCATATGTCCTCCTTCTGGATATAGGGGGACATCAATGCCAAAAGGTGGCTAAAGCAGGGGTCTGTCATCCGGAGATAATTCCTGAAATCATCAGGATTATTCTCCTGGAGCTCCCTGACCAAAGCCATATGACCAAATTGATCACGGTTAAGTAACCAATTTTTGGTCCAACAACTCCTCTCCCTCCTTCTCCTACGTTGGTTTCGGGTCCAAGCCAGAACTCCTAGGCCAACAGTAGCGAGATTTCTCTCTCGAGAAGGCAACATCGTTGACGAACGAGCGTCCAGAAAGGAGCCAAAGAACGATCCAAAGAACGATCTGAAGAACGATCTGAAAGTCGCGAATCAACACACACCAAACTTCAACTAACACGAAATTAGATGAAGGAGCCCAAAGGGTGGCGCCACAATACCAGCACTTCCTCTTTATACGCTCGTTCACGTCATTACGTTCACCCGGCCGCATGTTGTTTGTATGATCGTCGGGTGCACATCACTATGCTAAATACAGCAGCCAATGGACGATTCGACACGGTCGTACGTGCGATCGTCGTCCCGTGTGTACGAGGCTATAGAGTCTACAAGCTATGGTGTCAATCATTGAAAATTGATGACACCTGATCACACCTGATTTAATGATCTAATTTCTTCAGACACTAAAAAGCCAGGAAAGCACGAATACCCCCCAAATGACTCAT
Organism: Glandirana rugosa; assembly: GCA_018402905.1. Lineage (NCBI taxonomy): Eukaryota > Metazoa > Chordata > Amphibia > Anura > Ranidae > Glandirana > Glandirana rugosa. The sequence goes on from BLSH010081050.1 coordinate 28,721, forward strand.
TTTTGGAAAGTAGATATTCTAAGGTATTTAGTAAGAGGCGTGGTTAGTTTTTTTGAAGTTGTCATTTTTTACCACAATTCATTGCAAAATGAAGATTTTTTTTTCACAAAATGGTCATGTTAACAGATTATTTCTCTCACATAACATGTGCATACCACAAATTACAAACCAAAATACATTCTGCTACTCCTTCTGAGTATGGCAATACTACATGTGTGAGACTTTTACACAGCCTGTAAACATAAAGAGGCCCAACATTGATGTAGCGCCTTCAGAAATTTTAGAAGCATAAATTACACATCTCATTTCTCAGCCACCTATTACACTTTTGAAGGCTTTGGAGCAACTGGACAATGAAAACACCCACAAAATGACGCCATTTTGGAAAGCAAACACCCCAACGTATAATCTATAAGGCATAATAAGCCTTTTGAACATGTCATTTTTTTCCAGAAGTTTATGGAAAATATGGAAAAAAATGAAAATGCATTTTTTTTTTTTACACAAAGTTGTCCATTTATAAGATATTTCCAACACATATCATGTACATAGCAAACATAACACCCCAAACCACCTATTACACTTTTGAAGGCCATGGAGCATCAGGATAATGGAAACTCACACAAATGACCCCATTTTGGAAAGGAAACACTCCAATGTATAATCTAAGAGGCATGATAAGATTTTGAACATGTCATTTTTTCTCAGAAGTTTTTATTTTTACACAAAGTTGTCCATTTACAAGATATTTCCAACACATAGCATGTACATAGCAAAATGACACCCCAAAAACATTCTGCAACCCGTCCTGAGTGAGACAATATCACGTGTGAGACTTTTACACAGCCTGTCCACATACAGAGGCCCAACATTGACGTAGCACCTTCAGGAGTTTTAGAAGCATAAATTACACATCTCATTTTTCAACCAAGTATTACAATTTTGAAGGCCCTGGAGCAACAGGACAATGGAAACACCCACAAAATTACCCCATTTTAGAAAGCAAACACCCCAACGTATAATCTATGAGGCATAATAATAGTTTTGAACATGTCACTTTTTTCCAGAAGTTTTTGGAAAATGTGGAAAAAAATGAAAAGACTTTTTTTTTTTTTTTTTACTCAAAGTTGTCCATTTATAAGATATTTCCAACACATAGCATGTACATAGCAAAAATTACACCCCAAAATACATTCTGCTACTCCTCCTGAGCATGGAAATACCACATGTGTGAGACTTTTACACAGCCTGGCCACATGCAGAGGCCCAACATTGAAATAGCACCTTCAGGCGTTTTAGAAGCATAAATTACACATCTCATTTCTCAACCACCTATTACATTTTTCAAGGCCCTGGAGCACCAGGACAATAGAAACGCCTACAAAATGACTCCAGTTTGGGAAGTAAACACCCCAAAGTATAATCTGACATAAATAATGAGACATAATAAGTCTTTTGAACATGTCATTTTTTTCCAGAATTTTTGGGAGAATGTGTAAGAAAAATGAAAATGCATTATTTTTACACAAAGTTGTCCATTTAGAAGACATTTCCAACACATAGCATGTACATAGCAAAAATGACACCCCAAAATGCATTCCGCTACTTATCCTGAGCATGGTAATACCACATGTGTGAGACTTTTACACAGCCTGGCCGCATAAAGAGGCCCAACATTGACGTCGCACCTTCAGGCCTTTTAGAAGCATAAATTACACATCTAATTTTTAAACCACCTATTACACTTTTCAAGGCCCTGGAGAACCAGGACAATGGAAATGCCCCCAAAATGACCCCAGTTTTGAAAGCAAACACCCCAACATATAATCTGAGGCATAATAAGTCTTTTGAACATGTCATTTTTATCCAGAAGTTTTTGGAAAATGTGGAAGAAAAATGAAAACACTTTTTTTTTTACACAAAGTTGTCCATTTATAATATATTTCCAACACATCGCAAAAATGACACCACAAAAAAATACATTCTGCTACTCCACCCGATTATGGAAATACCACACGTGTGAGACTTTTACATAGTCTGGCCACATACAGAGGCCCAAAATTGAAGTAGAACCTTCAGGCATTTTAGAAGCATAAATTACACATCTCATTTCCCAACCACCTATTACAATTTTGAAGACCCTGGAGCACCAGGACAATGAAGACGCCCACAAAATGACCCCATTTTGGAAAGCAAACACCCCAACGTATAATTTATGAGGCGTAATAAGTCTATTGAACATGTCTTATTTTTCCAGAATTTTTTGGAAATGTGGAAATATAAGGAAAACACTTTTTTTTCACAAAGTTGTCCATTTACAAGATATTTCAAACACATAACATGTTCATAGCAAAATGACACCCCAAAATACATTCTGCTACTTCTCCTTAGTATGGAAATACCCCATGTGTGAGACTTTTACACAGCCTGGCCACATACAGAGGCCCAACATTAAAATAGCACGGACAGTCATTTTAGAAGCATAAATTACACATCTCATTTCTCAACCACCTATTACACTTTTGAAGGCCCTGGAACACCAGGAGAATGGACATGCACACAAATGCCCCCATTTTGGAAAGAAAACACCCAAGGTATAATCTATGAAGCATAATAAGTCTTTTGAACATGTCATTTTTTTCCAGAAATTTTTGGAAAATGTGAAAGAAAAATGAAAACGCATTTTTTTTTTACACAACGTTGTCCATTTATAAGATATTTCAAACACAGAGCATTTACATAGCAAAATGACACCCCAAAATGCATTCTGCTACTCCTCCTGAGAATGGCAATACCACATGTGTGAGACTTTTACCCAGGCTGTCCACATACAGAGGCCCAACATTGACGTAGCACCTTCAGGAGTTTTAGAAGCATAAATTACACATCTCAGTTCTCAACCACCTATTACAATTTTTTTTTGAATCAATAGTTTTATTGAAATCCAGATTATTACATGTTATCACTTTATGTTAAACTTATTAAGTGTTGACAGGCAGTGGATCCAACAGTTATACAGCATTTATGTCTCATAGTGCATTTAGATAGTTGTCTAGCACTTAATATATAACATTAATGCTTTATAGGAGCCGTATTTTGGTGGGCTCTTCCCATTACCCTCCACCACCCCATATGGGTAAAAGCTGTGGATGAGGGGATAGGGGAGGACCCTCCACTTCATATCAACATTGAACTGGATGTTAACAAGGAAAAGAATAGGGTAGGGTAACTGGTACACAATACAGGAGGAAATATAGTGGAGTTGTAAATCAGAAGCTTGGTGATAGGTTGATGATCTTTCTGTTATGGTGAGGTTTAGGGTAGAGGATGAATGAATCATCTTTATCTGTCCAGATTGACCATCTATCATCAAAGTTTTTGCATGTCAGTGAATTTATCGATTTCTCTTGTGTGCGTGGTTTGTACGGACTATGCTTATGACTTCAGATATATTTGGAGAGTCCCAGGATTTCCAATTCGTAAGGATAGTGTTGCAGGTAGCTAGCAGTATATGTAGTACTATCTGTCTCATTTGTAGGGGGAAGATGTCTATGCTGAGGCTTTGGATTGCCAGAGCTGGGTTTGGTGCAGTTAGCATTCCTGTAGTTGTGGACAGCAGTTTGAAAGTTTGTCTCCAAAAACTGGTGAGGCATGGACATTCCCAAAGAACGTGTAAGAAGTTGCCCACTTTTCCAGCATGGGGGGGAGCTGTTTGGGGAAAATGTTGCTACTCTGTAGGGTGTATAGTGCCATCTATGTATTAGTTTGAGCATCATTTCCCAGTGATTGCTGCATTTAGAGTATTTGTAAGTTGTTTGTAGAGCCACGCTCCACTGGTTTGGGGAGTAGGAGTTATTCATGTCTGTTTCCCATTTTCTCATTAAGTATGTTATAAAATAGGGATATACCTTTTTGTTTGGAAGTATAGTTATTGTTGGTATAGGGTGTGTAGCTAAGGATGTTAGGATATACATGCATAGAAATTGGGTGTTATCTGGAAGGCAGTATTCCTTCTTGAGGATTTCCCATTTCTTGGTTTTAGAGTCATCAAGTAAGTCTTGTATGTAGTGGATACCCTGTGTTTGAATTGGCTTTGTGAACATGAAGGGCATTAAGATGCCCAATATTTGGATAGGTATGGCGAGAGTTTCTATGTGTTTGGTTTGATTAGTTTGTTTTTGTTGCGCCATGCACATAGGGATGCTGCTATTGTAGGTGGGAGGGAAGCAGTGTCCCACTTTTTCCACTCATCGAGTATTAGCAGATAGGTGAGGTTTTTTATGGGGGAAGCTGCTGTTTCAATTTCTACCCAGAGAGGAGTGTCCTCTGTTCTAAGCCAGTGTTTTAGTTGGTCCAAGAGTGTTGCTTGTTTGTAATCTTGGATGTCTATCATCCCCATTCCCCCTATAGACTTGTGCTTGATTAGGCTGGAGCGGGTACACCTGGGTTTTTTGTTATGCCATACAAAGTTCTTTAAAAGGTTTGTTAGGGGTTTCAGATAAGTAAGTGGGATATGGATGGGGAGTACCCTGAAATAGTATAGTAGTTGTGGGAGGATCAGCATTTTAATGGTTGCCAGCCAGCCTACCCATGATAGTTCTTTTTGGATCGTGGATGAGGCTGTCAGTGTGATTCCTAGGTATGGTATCCCCTGGGAGCTCCATGTATATGGGAGCTGGTTTTGGAGATGGTTTTTCATTTGAGCTGCAACTCCTAAGTCGAGTATCAGGGATTTAAAAAAATTGACTTTATTATAGGAAATGTTACTGAATGCCTTTAGAATTTGGTGTGCCTGCGGTAGTGAGGTTAGCGGATTGGTTAGAATAAGGATGACATCATCCACGAGGAGGTTGATGATGTGGGGTTTATCACTAAATTGAAAGCCTGAGATGGAGGGGTCCGAGCAGATGGATCCTGCCAGTGGTTCGATTATGAGGTTAAACATGTAGGGGGATAGTGGGCAACCTTGGCGCGTGCAGTTAGTTATGTTGAATGTATTAGAAAGGAAGCCTGAAGTATACACTTGTGCGGAAATTTAGAGTACAAAGCAAGGATTGCTTCTCTAATGAGACCATGAAAACCAAATTTCGTTAATACCTTGGACATATAGTTCCATTCGACCCTATCAAATGCTTTCTCTACATCTATGGAAAGGAGCAGAGAAGGCGTTTGTGTTTTTTCAGCAAAATTAATATTTAAGATACGTATAGCAGCATCGGATGGCTGCTGTCCTCTCACAAATCCCATCTGGTCTTTCATTGGAATTACATTGAAAAGTCATTGGGCTAGTAATTTGGCATAAATCTTTACATCTGAATTGAGGAGCGATTTTGGTCTGAAATTTGTGGGGGTACTTGGGCCCTTCCCTGGTTTAGGGATGATTACCACATACACTTTTAGCAGTTCCTGAGGAAGGGATGAGTTTTGTGATGCTGATGTGTATGCTGAGGTTAGGTAAGGGGCCATTAAGGGTTGGAAGGTCTTGTAATATTCATCTGGGCCTGGAGACTTACTGCTTGGTAGAGATGCTATGGTCTTTTGTATTTTGCAAGTAGTGAAGGGGGAGCTCAGGTTTGTAAGTTGGGCTTCTGTCAGCTTGGGTAAATTTATTTTATTCAGAAACCTTTCAATATGTTCTTTAGTAGTTTAGATGTTGTGAGGGTCATCTTTAAGGTTATATAGTGCCCCATAGTATTCCGCAAATTGGTCTACAATATCTTGTAGGTTAAGTATTTTATGCTGTTTTGTGGGGTGTATCAGATACTGAATTCTAGTTCTGGCTTGAAGTGATTTCACTCTGCGGGCTAAGTGTTTACCGGATCTATTGTCGTGTGCATATGTGTTGAGTTTTAGTCTTCTTAGGTGCTTTTCATATTTTTGCATCAGGTGTGTTCTCAGCTCTTCTCTGAGCTCTTGGAGGGAGTTTATTAGTGTGGGTGAGGGGGAAGTTTTATTTTTGGCTTCAAGGTTGTGTATGGCCTCTGTGAGTTGTCAGTCAGAGATCATAGCATCTTTTAAGTCTGGCCCCTTTTTGCAAGAGGACTCCCCTGATGTACGCTTTGTGCGCACTCCACAATGTAAGTGGGTTATCAACAGAATTGTCGTTAAACTCAAAGAACTCCCTAATATGTTGGGAGATGAGTTTGTGACTTTCAGGCTCTTGTAATAGTTTGATGTTGCATTGCCAAATGGGGGTTGGGAGAGGAGCCCCAGTTTCAGCAATGAAAATAGATATGGCAGTGTGGTCTGACCATGTTATGTCATACATGTCAGAATAGGATATCCTCTGCAATAGCCATTTGTCCGTCAGGAACATGTCTATGCGAGAATAGGTATGGAGTCTGGAGGAGAAGTAGGTAGGTATAGTCCTTTTCTTTGTCGTGTTGACACCTCCAGACATCATATAATTCTTCACCCTGTAGTAGTTTAATTAAAGAAGGCCTGTTCTTGGAGACACAGGAAGATGAGTGCATATGGGGCTCAGTGGTGAGATTAAAGTCCCCACAGAGCAGCAGTTTGCCATGTTTGATGGGGATCAGACGTTTGAGCAGTCTACGCAGTAACCGTATTTGGTGCCTATTTGGTGCATATAGGGCTACCAGTGTGTAGGGCCGTGAGTTTATATCGCAGGAGATAATAATGTATCAGCCCTCAGTGTCCAAGATTGGGTCCTTAAGTTGGAATGTCATAGTGTATGATTGCTAAGACACCTTTAGACTTCTTCTCAGATGAGGATGCAAGAAAAACATGGGGAAACTGTTTATGTGAGCATTTGGGGGTGTTCAGGGCAGAGAAGTGAGTCTTTTGTATACAAAGTATGTCAGCTTGGTGTTTCAGAGCCACTTTCCACATTGAGTATCTTTTGGTTGGATGATTCAATCCCTTTACATTCAGGGATAGGCATTTGATAGCCATGTCATATTGGTTTATGTGGTGCGTGTGCAGAATGATTCAACACTTACTGCGACAGTTGTCATACCCCAAACGTGTGCTTGGAGAAGTGGTGGCAGAAGTGCTTTCAGCCTGGAATTTTTGTAGATATCGTTAGGTGTCTTGTTGATTGAAGAGATCTCATTGGGTATTCCAAGGAGTATCAGCGTACCATAGAAACAGGAAGGGGGGTGAAACAAAACAGTCTGAAACATAAGGAAACAATTTAAACTTGTAAAAACTGGATCCATGAGAAGATACGTGAACATTGTGCCATGTTCATATACATATGAGGTGGATAGGTATATAACCATGTTTGACCATACCCAGGAGAGGTTGGTGTGTTAGACGGCAGGTATTAGGTGTCTCTATTGGATTTGTTCTTTTTGGACGAGCGTTTGCGGGACACAACCTGCTATTCTGTTTGCATGGATGAAACTCTGTCAATTTGTATAGGATCCAGCGGGGGATCAACAATGATTTCTCATTGAAGGTCAACTATATCCGTGATAATGAAAGCAGCGCTAAAACTAAATATATATTGTGCAAAACAATTCAGTGCAAAATTACAAACAAAGTGCTGGTACAAAAGTCTCAACAGTGCAATCCTCAATAAAGTGCAACAGTATGTCCTCCTTGAGTTAGGCAGCCAAATTATTTCAAAGCTGAGTCCTTCACCTTCAATCACTTAAATGCAAAAACCAAGGTGGTAGTGCAAAAATCAATTGGCAGCATTGAATAAAGTGCAGAGATAAATCCTCCTTAAATTGTGCAGCTATGCTGTTTAGGATAGCGTATCCTTCACCATTGATTACCACATGCGTGTGCACACTTTGGGGGCTCACCAGAGGTCAAAGATAGATAGGCTCATCTTTCCAAGGATAGAGGGGGCTCATCACACAATGACCTTCCCAAGAACAGCATCCACAGGCGCTCGTTACTCTCCAGCATGTATAATCATGGGGAACAAGCAAGAAAGACCCTCATAGTGTATCACTTAAGGTATAAACATTTATTCAACAGCACCGATTGCGCTTACATTAAAAACACTTTAAAACAGCAAGTTTCATTTAGCCAGATATTCCTACCGCTCGGCCCTCCCACGCTCTTCTCCTCTACATCCAGAGCGTCGCAGCCTTCGGTTCAAACGTTCGCCTCGAGTCCCATGATTATACATGCTGGAGAGTAATGAGCGCCTGTGGATGCTGTTCTTGGGAAGGTCATTGTGTGATGAGCCCCCTCTATCCTTGGAAAGATGAGCCTATCTATCTTTGACCTCTGGTGAGCCCCCAAAGTGTGCACATGCATGTGGTGATCGATGGTGAAGGATACGCTATCATAAACAGCATAGCTGCACAATTTAAGGAGGATTTATCTCTGCACTTTATTCAATGCTGCACAATTGATTTTTGCACTACCACCTTGGTTTTTGCATTTAAGTGATTGAAGGTGAAGGACTCAGCTTTGAAATAATTTGGCTGCTTAACTCAAGGAGGACATACTGTTGCACTTTATTGAGGATTGCACTGTTGAGACTTTTGTACCAGCACTTTGTTTGTAATTTTGCATTGAATTGTTTTGCACAATATATATTTAGTTTTAGCGCTGCTTTCACTATCACGGATATAGTTGACCTTCAAAATTTTAAATCTTAATTCAGTACTCTTTAGTACTTTTTATTATGTACACTAAATAAAAGCTATTGTATTTTATTTCTTTGCAAGTTACTCATTTCTTCTTTATCTGCACCGCTATAGTCCCACCCAATACCCATTCCCTCCCTTTCCCTTCCCCCATCCCCATTCCCTCCCCAATTCCCTTCCCCCATCCCGGTTGTTCCCTATGCATTTATTACTACAGGGATGAGGTGCCAAGTTTAGTGCCGCCATACTACTTTCAGAATTTCGCATGTCCTTGGTGATTTAATTCACACCCAACTGTATGTTTCCGGCACTTTAATTATTTTATATACCTTAAACTATTTTCTTTTCTTTTTCCTCCCCCCCCCCCTTTTCTTTCTTTTTGTCTATTTCCAAATTTTGGTAAATAATTAATTTTCGCCTTTCCCTATGTTTTTTGTAATTATTGATGATTTTTTGCCTGTATTTTGTATTGTATTGTAAATTGTTTGGTTCATTGGCCTATACTATATATTGTTTGCAATCATGGCTGAATTTTTCGGGGAAGCCTGGGATACTTTAATGCACAGGGCCCATAAATCACAGGATGAGAAGGAGATTACTGAACTTGAGCTTTCTAAAGCTTTTTTTCGTTTGCAAAAAATCCTGGAAAGGAAAGTACGCCTATATTGGCATAAAAAATATTTTGAGAAGTACTCTAACAG
>BLSH010081050.1:45082-56716 GCA_018402905.1 Glandirana rugosa
GATATTATTTTCACTGTGTCTGACATCTGTTCTTCACACATCTGTTTAGTCTGTGTCACTTTTATTATAGCCGCTAATAAGTCAACATCTGTTCTTCACACATCTGTTTAGTCTGTGTCACTTTTATTATAGCCGCTAATAAGTCAACATCTGTTCATTTTGCAGAACAGTGATATGGGTTCTCCCGGCTTATTTATACTTTTTTGACACAGTTTGAAGATGATTTTAGAACATTTCTATGGCCTCTACTGTTAATTAATACTTTTCAGACCCATTTTGAAGATGATCTCCATTTTTGCTTTTTTTATGTTTTTATTTTTTAAAAAAATATTTAAAGTTATTTCCCTGTCCCCATTTCTTTGTAGGTCCCTTGTCCCACCCTTACCCCCATTTCCTTCCTTTTGCAGACCTCTAGGACCTTCCAGGACTATTTTACAGCCATTTTTGTGCCTAAAAGTCCGTGTCCTCATTGATTTCAATGGGGTTCGGGGTCCGGGACAAAGTTTGGGTTCTGTCTGGACCCAAACCCGGACTTTGTCCCGAAGTTCGGCCGAACCAGCAGAACCTGGACTTCTAGAAGTTCGCTCATCTCTACTCACCACGGCCTGTGTTCAACTCACCTCCATGTTAGGTATCCAAAAGGTGCCTCCTGGGGATGCGGTTCCCTGCTTAGCCTTGGCCGGCTTCTGGTTGCGGATATTGAGGCTGCAGATGAGGTCCTGCTGTCCAGATAGGCTGGCGTTAGCCCTGGTCCATGCCCTGGTGAGCTGGAGTGGGTGGCTGCGATCTGCGTGCTCCTCTTTGTGGCAGGAGCTCAGCTTGTTGTGGTCTACTCTGCGCTGCCGGGAAGAAGCTGTTGAGCTTCCCGTGCTGAATTGGTGGCTCCTTTCTCCTCCATGTCATTCCCGAGCGGCCCCTGGATGTTCTTGGCCTTGATGGAGGTGTCCATGTGGGCTAAGAGCTCCAAAAGATGCTGTATCTCCCGGCGGTATGACGGAGATCCGGATCTAGGTGCCCATGTCGGCGCTCAGATGCCACGCCCACTAACCACCTATTACAATTTTGAAGGCTCTGGAGCAACAGGAGAATGCAAATTCCTACAAAATGACCCCATTTTGGAAAGCAAACACCCCAACATATAATCTATGAGGCATAATACGTTTTTTTGAACATTCATTTTTTTCCAGAAGTTTTTGGAAAATGTGGAAAAAAATTAAACCGCATTTTTTTTACACAAAGTTGTCCATTTATAAGATATTTCCAACACATAGCATGTACATAGCAAAAATGACACCCCAAAATACATTCTGCTACTCCCCCTGAGTATGGAAATACCACATGTGTGAGACTTTTATACAGCCTGTCCACATACAGAGGCCCAACATTGAAATAGCACCTTCAGGAGTTTTAGAAGCATAAATTACACATCTCATTTCTCAACCACCTATTACAATTTTGAAGGCCCTGGAGCACCAGGACAATAGAAAACCCCACCGAATGACCCCAGTTTGGAAAGCAAACACCCCAATGTATAATCTATGAGGCGTAATTAATCTTTGAACATGTATTTTTTTTCCAGAAGTTTTTGGAAAATGTGGAAAGAAAACACAAAGTTGTCCATTTATAAGATATTTCCAACACATAGCATGTACATAGCAAAATGGCACCACAAAATAGTCTGTTACTCCTATGGCAATACCACATGTGTGAGACTTTTACACAGCACCTTCAGGCGTTTTAGAAGTCTAAATTACACATCTAATTTCTCAACCACCTATTACACTTTTGAAGGCCCTGGAGAAGCAAGACAATGGAAATGCACATTTTGGAAAGCAAACACCCAATGTATAATCTATGAGGCATAATAAGTCTTTTGAACATGTAATTTTATTCCAGAAGTTTTTGGAAAATGTGGAAAAAAATTAAAACACATTTTTTTTTACACAAAGTTGTACATCTATAAGATATTTCCAACACATAGCATGTAATGTATATCACAAAAGTGAGTAGACCCCTCACATTTTTGGAAATATTTCATTATATCTTTTCATGTGACCACACTGAAGAAATAGCACTTTTCTACAATGTTCAGTAGTGAGTATACAGCTTGTATAACAATGTAAGTTTGCTGTCCCCTTAAAAATAACTCAACACACAGCCATTAATGTCTAAACCGATGGCAACAAAAGTGAGTACACCCCTAAGTGAAAATGTTCAAATGGGCCCAATTAGCCATTTTCCCTCCCTGGTGTCATGTGACTCATTAGTGTTACAAGGTCTCAGGTGTGAATGGGGAGCAAGTGTGTTAAAACTGGTCACTGGAAGTTTAACATGGCACCTCATGGCAAAGAACTCTCTGAGGATCTGAAAAAAGAATTGTTGCTCTACATAAAGATGGCCTAGGCTATAAGAAGACCCTGAAACTGAGCTGCAGCATGGTGGCCAAGACCATAAAACGGTTTAACAGGACAGGTTCCACTCAGAACATGCCTCGCCATGGTCGACCAAAGAAGTTGAGTGCACATGCTCAGCGTCATATCCAGAGGTTGTCTTTGGGAAATAGATGTATGAGTGCTGCCAGTATTGCTGCAGAGGTTGAAGTGTGGGGGGTCAGCCTGTCAGTGCTGAGACCATACACTGCACACTGCATCAAATTGGTCTGCATGTCATGTTGGGCCTCTTAATGCAGCCAGGCTGTGGAAAAGTCTCACACATGTGGTATTGATATGCTCAAGATAAGTAGCAGAATGTGTTTCAGGGTGTCATTTTTGCTATGTACATGCTATGTGTTGGAAATATCTTATAAATGGACAACTTTGTGTAAAACAAATGCTGTTTTATTTCCACATTTTCCAAAAACTTCTGGAAAAAAATGACATGTTCAAATGACTTATTATGTCTCATAGATCATATGTTGTGGTGTTTTCATTCCAAAATGGGGTCATTTTGTGGGCGTTTCCATTGTCCTGGTTCTCCAGGGCCTTCAAAATGTAGTAGGTAGTTGAGAAATGAGATGTGTAATTTATGCTTCTAAAATGGTGCTATATCAATGTTTGGCCTTTGTATGTGGCCAGGCTTTGTAAAATTCTCAAACATGTGGTATTGCCATACTCTGGAGGACAACTTACAACTTTGTGTAAAAAAGCATTTTCTTTTTTCTTCCACATTTTCCAAACACTTCCGCAAAAAAATGACAACACATAGCATGTACATAGCAAATTGACACCCCAAAATACACTCTGCTACTCCTCTTGAGTATGGCAATATCACATGTGTGAGACTTTTACACAGCCTGTCCACCTACAGAGGCCCAATATTGACGTAGCACCGTCAGGCGTTTTAGAAGCATAAATTACACATCTCATTTCTCAACCACCGATTACACTTCTGAAGGCCCTGGAGAGCAAGGACAATGGAAACGCACACAAAATGCCCCCATTTTGGAAAGCAAATACCCAATGTATAATTTTTGAGGCATAATAAGTCTTTTGAACATGTCATTTTTTATTTTATAAATAAGGACAATGGAAAGGCCCACAAAATAACATCATTTTGAAAAGCAAACACCCCAACATATAATCTATGAGGCATAATAAGTCTTTTGAACATGACATTTTTTTCCAGAAGTTTTTGGAAAATGTTGAAAAAAAATTAAAACTCTTTTTATTACACAAAGTTGTCAATTTATAAGATAGTTTTTGGAAAATGTGGGAAAAACAAAAAAAAACACTTTTTATACAAAGTTTTCAATTTATAAGATATTTCCAACAAATAGAATGTACATAGCTAAAATAACACCCAAAAATACATTCTGCTACTCCTCCTGAGTATGGCAAAATGACCCCAGTTTGGAAAGCAAACATGCCAGCATATAATCTATGAGGCATACTAAGTCTTTTGAACATGTTATTTTTTTCCAGAAATTTTTGGAAAATGTGGAAAAAAATGAAAATGCATTTTCTCACTCTATGGCAGCTACGTGTGGGTTAATCCCACCTCCCTTAACCCTATAGGACACTTCTTCTATAAATTTAGCCACTTGCTTAGCCCGCGTGTTCCCGCGTGTTCCTTCTCTATGGACCCGACAAAACTTACCAGTTCCAAACGACAAGCGTCCCGGGCAATGTCGTCCCCAGCCTTCAAGTGGGGCAGATGTCAGGGCGGTGGTGTCCCCCTTTGCTCAGTACCCAGCCACGGCGGGTGAGTGGTGTGCAGGCCAGGAAAGCCCAGGAGGGGCGGCCTACCAGTGTCCATGAAGACGCTGGTGCAGGAGTGGCAGGGTCTCAGATGATGACTCCATGGCAGGCTCTTTGCATGTGCACCGTCCTGTCTCCCCTTTCTATTTTTCCCCAGCACAGCATAGTACTCGGAATGGCGGCTGGAACACTTCAGCGTTCCACGTCACCGCCGGGTCCCGTCTGTAGCCACGGATGCGCATGCACGAAGCCCAGCATGGTATCGAGGCTTGGCTAGCGCAGGCGCATGTCCCATGCACATGCACGGCGTGACGGAGCAGCGACGGGGCGTGGCATTTAAATTGCTGTCAGCCCTGTTCAGTTTTGGGAAAGACAGTGTGCGGCTGCTTCCCCAAGCCCTGTGCTGGTCATAGCTAGGTAAGAATGGATCCCTCTTCCAGGGGGCTGCTGCCTATTCTCCAGCAGTTGGATGGAGGTATGATGGACTGGCTTACTATGGCTCACTCTCCCTTTCTAGGAAGACACATCTGTGCCCTTCCCTATGCGGCCAGCCCTCGCTCAACAGGTATAGCGGGGGCCACCGGGGAGGGGGTATATGGATTCTCTCAGGTACCCCCGATGGTTGCTCACTGTGTCTCTCTCTCCCACCCCCTTCATTCCTCTCTGTCTTGTCTTTTAGCCCTCCCACGTCAAATCACCAACAGACTTCCAAGCAAGACGCCAGAGACCCTGCCAGATCTCAACCTAGACACTCCTCATCTGGTTCCCGACACCATAAATCCTCATTGAGATGCCGGCATCATAGAAGTTCACACTGTTCTTACAGACACCACTTTCACCGCCGGGACAGCCACCCTGGCCGTAAAGCATGTTGGGGCTGTGTTGCCCATGTCCCCGAGGGAAAGTCACTTTGTGACGTATGTTGCACCCAGTGTCAGGAGAGAGGGAGGCTGACAGCCAGCAGATGGAGTCATTGGTCAGACGGGTGGTTCAGCAGTCACTAAAAGAGTTGGGACCATCCCGTACCCATAGCCAGTCCTCCGCCAGAGGCTCGCTGGAAGAAGACACCCAGGAGTAACCAAGCCTGTTCCAGCTGAGCTTTTCTCCCCATGCACTCTCGGACCACGAGATGGAGGGAGATGACCCTGCAGGCTTTGACACTGCCGTGGTCCCATAATTAATTAAGGCCATTCAAGAGGCTCTGAAATGGGAGGAGCCGGTTTCTTCTCCCGGCAAAGTGAAGGAAGTTTTTTAAGCATCTTGGAAAAGAGCGTCCCAACTTCCCACTACTTCCAGAGCTGAAGGATATCATCAGGGAAGAGTGGTAGAAAATGGATAAGAAGACCTCTCTGTTGAGTAAGAAAATTAGGCTCTATCCTTTTTAAAGAAGAGGATGTCAAATACCTGGAGTCCGCTCCCCTAGTGGATGCGGCAGTCATGAGACTGGCGAAGCATGTCACCCTTCTGTTGGAGGATACGGTGTCTTTCAGGGAGCCCTTCAACAGAAAGATTGACTTAGACCTCAAGAGGGTTTATGTGACAGTGGGCATGGCCTTCAGGCCTGCCCTGGCCTTGGCGGCCATGTCTAAAGCAATGGAGGCATGGGCCAAAGATGTGGAGGCTGTCCTAAGCAGCATCTCAGAGGATTTAGCCAAGAACGCACCTATTCAGGAGCTGAAGTGGGCATCGTCCTTCCTGGGGAGGCTTTCCTGGACACGATCCACCTGGTGGCACGGGGGATGCTTTCCTCTATTACGGCGAAGCGGGCCATGGCTTGTGGACCCCACCTTAAATCAAGCCTGGTGTAGGATTCCCTTTGAGGGGTCCTCATTGTTCGGTAACAAGTTGGACAAGGCCATCACACAGGCCACCGGGGAAGCGGGATTCCTTCGACAGGACAGGCACATGTTTGGCCAGAAGAGGCCGCAAACAAGAAGACAAGCCACGGATTGGGCAAGGGACGCCCAGAGTTACAGGCCTGGTCGCGACTTCAAGAGAAATTGGAAGGGGGCCAGACGTCCTCCCAGAGGGCGGCCAGGAGTACAGCGCCGGCCAGGTGTGAATCAACGAAGTCCTTTTGAGATTGGGCCCACCCAGGCGGATCGGGTAGGAGCACACCTGCTCCAATTCCGGCACATCTGGGCCCTCAATCTCAGACCCCTGGGTCATAAGGACAGTCTCCTCCGTGCCTTCACAAGCCCCCCTGGTACTCAAGGTTGTTCCCACAATAGTTCAGGGGAGAAAAAGTGGGTTCTGCTAGAGTACATGGACTCACTGATGGCTCAAGGTTCAGTGGTGCCAGTGCCGGAAGAGGAAAAGGAACTTTACTCCCCACTGTTTCTAGTTCAAAAAAGAACGGGGCATGGAGACCAGTTATAGATTTCAGCCACTTGAACAAATTCATCAGAAGCGAGAGCTTCAAGATGAAGACTCTGGGGACGATCCAGCACTCAGTGCAACTGGGTAGACTTGAAAGACCCATACTTTCACGTCCCCGTTGCAGTGGGGTTCCGCAAGTTTCTCCGCTTCCTAGTCGGACATTGCCACCTTCAATTTACAAGCCTCCCCTTTGGTCTCTCGATATCCCCACAAGTGCTTTTGAAGGTCCTTCTAACGTTCGTAGCCCTTATCAGGTAGAAGGGCATACGCCTACATCACTATCTAGACGACTTGCTTCTACTAGCGTGGGACAGAGATCAGCTGCTGATCCAGAGATCTCAGATAATCGCTATGCTCCAGGAGTTCGGCTGGATGATAAATCTGCAAAAAAAAGTCAGCTGGATCCGTCACAAGACCTGGTTTATCTTGGTGCCCGGTTCAACACCATGGATAACATTATCTCTCTACCACCAGAGGTGGGATGCAGAGTCTCTGTCTACTGTTAGAGGTGGAGCCAATCCTAACGTGGGCTCAGAAGATCCTAGCGGATGTCTCGGCAGTCTACATCCCGGGAGCTCGAAATGTGCAGGCAGACTTCCTATCCAGAACACAAGTCCGCAACGGCGAATGGTCCCTTCATGTGGAAGTGTTCAATTGGGTCCAATCCCTAGGAGGAGGTTGATCTGTTTGTTTCCCCGGACAACCACAAACTCAAGAATTACTACTCGTGGGGCTTCTGCCCCCAAGCCATAGGGGTGGATGCTCTGACGGACGCATGGAGGTTCAACAAGGCCTACACCTTCCCACCAGTGCTGATCATCCTCAGGTTTCTGCAGAGGCTAAGATCAGAGAAGGCTGAGATCCTGACAATAATACCATTCTGACCCAAGAGGCCCTGGTTCCCATTACTGACACAATTGAGTTTCCAGGCCCCAATGCCCCTTCCTCTCAGGCCGGATCTCCTTTTACAAGGAGCGATCTTGCACCCATGTCTAGTGCGGTTGCACCTCATGGTCTGGTTCTTGAGAGGAAGAGGCTTTAGGCACTAGGCTGCACCTCAGGGGTGATCTACACTATCATGAGCTCCAGACATCCCAGCATGAACAGGGCGTATGAGCAAATCTGGGCCAGATTCACAGAATTCTCATGCACTAATGGGAAATCTTTCAGAACTCCTGGAGTACAGGAAATCTTGGGGTTCTTACAAATCGGACTCAAATTACCCCTATCAGTGAGCTCTCTGAAAGTGCAAATATCAGCCCTGTCTGCTTTCACGGGGACCACTTGGGCTAGTCACCCGTTGGTCCATCAGTTGCTCAAAGGAGCAGATAGATTACGACAGCAAAGGAAGCCTAGGTTCCCAAAGTGGGATCTTCCCTTGGTCCTCGACTACCTGATGGAACCCACACCTGAAGATATGAGTTTGGCGCGAGTAGGGGATCTGTCTATGAAAACAGCCTCCCTGGTGGCAGTCACCTCTGCTAAAAGGGTCTCGGAGATTGGAGCCCTGGGGCACAAAGAGCAATTCCTGACTTTCTTCCCTGATCAGGTAGTCCTGATCCCCATGCTAGGCTCGAAACCTAAAGTCACAGCAGTGTTTCACGAGGACAAGGAGGTATCACTGCCGGGACAAACCCCCTGGACGTTGGGAAAATGTTGGAGAAATATCTTCAGGCTACTGCTACCTTCAGGCAGTCAGACCACCTTTTTGTCCTCTTCTCTGGGAAGAACAGGGGGAAAAACCCTCGTCCAGAACAATTGCAGCATGGATTGTCCAGGTCATCCAGAGGGCTTACAGGGCAAAGGGCTTGGCCACTCCAGAGGCGGTGACGGCAAACTGAACCCTGAATGTCTCTACCTCCTGGGCTGCGGCGTGACAGGTAGCTCCCGTGGTCATCTGCAGGGCAGCCTCGTGGTCTTCATTGAATACCTTCATGATGCATTACTGTGTGGAGCCAGCGTCATTGTCTTCTGTTGCGTTTGGTTTGAAAGTTCTGTCAGTAGACGGTGTAAATTAAATCTTTGTTCAGCATTGCCTCCGGTGTGGTTTTTTTTTTTGCTAGTTAAGTCCCACACGTAGCTGCCATGGAGTCTGCCGGGAAAATGGAAAATTAACTATCAGATACTTACCATAATTTTCCTTTCACGATAGACTCCATGGCAGCTGGAGTGCCCCCCCCCCCTCGGGTCAAGAGGAGGGGGCTAGTTATGGAACACGTGGGCTAAGCAAGTGGCTAAATTTATAGGAGAAGGGTCCTATAGAGTTAAGAGGAGGCGGGATTAAACCACACGTAGCTGCCATGGAGTCTATCGGGAAAGGAAAATTACGGTAAGTATCTTTTTTACACAAAGATATTTTGAACACATAGCATGTACATAGCAAAATGACACCCCAAAATACATTCTGCTACTCCTCCTGAGTATGTGTGAGACTTTTACCCAGCCTGTCCACATACAGAGGCCCAACATTGACGTAGCACCTTCAGGAGTTTTAGAAGTATAAATTACACATCTCATTTTTCAACCACCTATTACAATTTTGAAGGCCCTGGAGTACCAGGACAATGGAAACGCCCACAAAATGACCCCATTTTGGAAATAAAACACCACAATATATAATCTATGAGGCATAATAAGTAGAGTTGAGCGAACCCAGACTGTAAAATTTGGGATCGTACCAGACTTTGGGGGGTTCGGTATTCAGGTATTTTTGCCACCTTTTCTATAGCTGCTGGGCAGCCAATAAACAAGCATTTCACTAGTTTGCCCTTAGAAGCCATCACAGCCATGCCTACTTATGGCATAGCTGTGATTGGCCAGTGCATCATGTGACCCAGCCTCTATATGGGGCTGGAGTCACGTAGCGCCGCATGTCAGATTGTCTCAGACTAGAGTAGGGAGAGCTTCATGCTACTGCTGTGAGGGAAAGATTAGCATTTACAACCATCTCAGACTGCATTAGGGAGACCTTCATTGCGGTCCTGTGAGGGACACATTTGCGTTCAGAACCATCTTATAGTGCATTAGGGAAACGTTCCTGTGGGTGCTCTGAGGGACAGTTTATCGTTCTAAAAACAACTACAACTGCATTAGGGCCAGGTTCCGGTTGGTGCTCTGAGGGACAGTTTATCGTTCTAAAAACAACTATAACTGCATTAGGGCCAGGTTCCGGTTGGTGCTCTGAGGGACAGTTTATCGTTCTAAAAACAACTATAACTGCATTAGGGCCAGATTCCTGTTTGTGCTCTGAGGGAGAGATTATCTTTCTAAAAACAACTACTACTGCATTAGTGCCAGGTTCCTGTTGTTTCTCTGAGGGACAGTTTATCGTTCTAAAAACAACTACTACTGGAATAGGGCCAGGTTCTGGTTGGTGCTCTAAGGGACAGTTTATCGTTCTAAAAACAGCTACTACTGCAATAGGGCCAGGTTCCTGTTGTTACTCTGAGGGACAGTTTATCGTTCTAAAAACAACTACTACTGCAATAGGGCCAGGTTCCAGTTGGTGCTCTAAGGGACAGTTTATCATTCTAAAAACAGCTACTACTGCAATACGGCCAGGTTCCAGTTGGTGCTCTGAGGGAGAGTTTATCATTCTAAAAACAACTACTACTGCATTAGGGCCAGGTTCCTGTTGGTGCTCTGAGGAACAGTTTATCGTTCTAAAAACAACTACTACTGCAATAGGGCCAGGTTCCGGTTGGTGCTCTAAGGGACAGTTTATCGTTCTAAAAACAGCTACTACTGCAATAGGGCCAGGTTCCTGTTGTTACTCTGAGGGACAGTTTATCGTTCTAAAAACAACTACTACTGGATTAGGGCCAGGTTCCGGTTGGTGCTCTGAGGGACAGTTTATTGTTCTAAAAACAACTACTACTGCAATAGGGCCAGGTTCCGGTTGGTGCTCTGAGGCAGAGTTTATCATTCTAAAAACAACTACTACTGCAATAGGTCCTTGTTCCTGTTGGTGCTTTGAGGGAGAGTTTATCGTTCTAAAAACAACTACTACTACAATAGGGCCTTGTTCCTGTTGGTGCTTTGAGGGAGAGTTTATCGTTCTAAAATCATCTCATACTGCAGTAGGGACAGGTTCCTGTCGGTGCTGTGAAAGACAGATTATCGTTCTAAAATCATCTCATACTGGTGTAGGGAAAGGTTCCTGCTGCTGGTGTGAGCGGTGCATTTCTTGCACAAAAATAAAAAGTGCATCTACAATTTTCTTTTGTTAAAAAAAATAAGAATAATAATTTATTATTTTTTTTTTGTATTGATAAATAGTGCTACATTTTACATTTGTGTCCAGAACAAGGAGAGCGCCAAATAAGGGACGTGGTGGTGGTCGTTGTGCTGCTGGTGTTGGTGGTGTTGCTGAAGCTCCTGTTGCAAGGAGAGGAAGTGGTAGATCTGTGCCACCTACACGCACTAGTGAAACACCTTCCTCAGGTAGCCGACAGAACCTTCAACGTTATATGGTAGGCCCGAATGCCGCTCAACAAATGGTGAGGCCAGAACAAATACAGGCGATAGTAGATTGGGTGGCTGACAATGCATCCAGTTCCTTCACATTGTCTCCCACCCGGTCCCTTGATGAAAACTCAGAGTTGGCACCTGAACCCCATGGCCATCTGTCTTTCACCTCAGCCCCTTGTAAATCAGCCAAGCAGTCTGAGTCCCAAGTCATGCAGCAGTCTCTTATGCTTTTTGATAACTCTGCTGCTGTGCTTTCCGTGGGCCATCCACATAGCCCTGGCCCAGAAGTGGAAGACATTGAGTGCACTGATGCCCAACCACTTCTGTTTCAGGATGAGGACATGAAAACACCACGGCAGCATGTCTGTGATGATGATGACGAAATACAGGTGCCAACTGCTGCGGATTTCCTCAGTGTGAAGACTGACAAGGAGGGCAGTGGTGAAGGGTGGGTGGAAGAGGATGTGGAGGATGATGAGGTTCTAGACCCCCAATGAAATGAAGGTCATTTAAGTGGTAGTGAATTTACTGGAAGTAAAGTAACCCCCAGATCTTGGAGTAGTAGGAGGTGTAGGAGAAGGTGGGTGGG
>BLSH010081050.1:66142-78889 GCA_018402905.1 Glandirana rugosa
ATTATGTGTAGAACATAGGGTCGTTCGACGAGCGGATTTTCTGTACCTTTTATCCGACTCTACCTTGTTAGAGGCATATTAACCATAGGGACTCGCCCGCCTCCCATGTCTTTTAGGCGAGCAGCTTGCTGGGATACAAGATGTGTATTATAGCTAAGGTCACGCTGCATGGGTGCCATGTCATCTTCCAGGGAACTCACTCTGCCTTCAAGGGCTGATTTGCGTTCCCTAAGCTTCTGTGTGTCCTGTCTAATGAACGTGATAGCAGCCTTAACTTCCTTAAGTTCCGCTGTGAGCTCCGCTATACAGGAGTTACCTCCTGTCACTGCCGACAAGATGTCTCAGAGTGTGGGCTCAGTATTCCCTGCAGGTTTCACCCCATCTGGGTTTAGTTAAAATGTCAACCAGGGCACTCACTGCGGTCCAGTCTGCTCCAGCTCCCTCGCTCTCCTCCAGGGGCACAGTGTCATCCGCATCCGATGCACCACCCGAGGAGTCTTCTTGCATAAATGGTGCCGTTGCAGCCTCAGTTGGTTTGGCTTTCTTAGAGAAGAATTTTTGGGCCGCTGCCTTGTATTGATCCCACTGAGTGCGTGGCGGGTCAGCGCCATCTTGCTCCATGTGGTCTGACGTGCGGAGCTCTTTACTCCTCTTAGACATATGCCACCGGTCCGCGACAGGTTTCAAGAGATTCCTTACGGCTAAGAAAAGACTCCGGAGTTTAACTTGTGTAGGTAGTGTAGAGATGTTTTGGTGCGACATTAATCTAATGCAGGATATTATATGCAGATATATATATAGGTCCATTTATAAGATATTTCCAACACATAGCATGTACATAGCAAAAATTACACCCCAAAACACATTCTGCTACTCCTCCTGAGTATGGCAATATCATGTGTGAGACTTTTACACAGCCTGGCCACATAAAGGGTCCCAACAGGGACAGGCGTTTTAGAAGCATAAATTACACATCTCATTTCTCAACCACCTATTACACTTTTGAAGGGCCTGGAGCACCAGGACAATGGAACCGCCCACAAAATGACCCCATTTTGGAAAGCAAACACCCCAACGTCATAATAAGTATTATGAACATGTCATTTTTTAAAGAAGTTTTTGGAAAATGTGGGATAAAAATGAAAACGCATTTTACCCTAATTGTCTTTTAGGACAGCACCCTGAGAGATCGTGGCTCCTCCTCCTTCCAAGGAAACACCTTCCACCATAATTTAAAAGGAGGCTCCCTCCACCACCTGTCAGTCTTTGTGCTTCCTTTGGCCAGGAGGGAACACCAGGTGGGAGCCAGGTTCTCTTGGGTGATGTCAACTGGTGTGCGGGCTCTTCCTCTCCTTTCAGTGCTGAGAGTGAGCCAGTACTGTTAGCAGGAACTACTACTAAGGTGGTGGTACAGGTGGGAATCCCAGCTGATGTAGATTGCCTGAGCACCAGGGTCCTGCTGACAGATGCCATTGCCATCTTGGTGGTGGCTCGGGTGAGCTCTAGCCAGAAGTGAGGTATCCAGAAGGGTGTGTGACACACATCCCCAAGTAGAAGTCACGAGAGGCGTGACGTAATGCGTAGGGCGTGAGCGGAGATGAATTCAGAGTGAGGAACCCAAGGGAACGAGCTCGGAGCTCGTGGATATATGTTGAATTTTTACTTTACAAATGTGAGTGTTTTTATGCTTATTTAAATAAATAATTTTTTTAAAACTCTACTGCACTATGGAGTCTGTCCAAAACCTTCTTTCCACATATACTGGGAAATGAATGAGTGAGCACATACACAGAGGTACTGACAAAACCATAGGAGGAAAAGTGAGGTCATTGTGAGTTAAGTGGGAGACCCCTGGTGGAGAAACGGTGGAACCACATCACCCTAAAGCAAAGATACCTTTACGTGCTATTGCCCTAGCACACTCAGGTGAGAGGCTAGAGCATTCAAAGGAGCACCCAATAGATCACAATCACTATTTTATGCATTCATCACTTTGAAACTATCACTTGATACCGGTGTAAGGACACTCAATCTAAGAAGATTTGACTAGAAAAAATCTTTTTTTTTTTTTATCCAATAAATTTTTATTGAAATTTATGATTACAACAACATACAAAGTTTTTAACATGTTGAGAGTACACGTCTAGTTAATAGAGTGAACATAAGAAAAGAGACTTTACATCACCATGGGAATGTATGATTGGTTCAGTAGCATATAGAAAATTGATTACAAAGTATGAACAATATTCTCTATTAGATTAGGTTTCGTGTACGAGTACTCAAGTATAACATCATGTGAATAAAGAGGGAGGGGGGAGGGGGGGAGGGGGGAGGGAAGGAGTAACTTGCAGAGGTGGATCTATAGTTAATTTACTGTTATCCAATTTATCTTGTGATATTTTATATTCTTATGGATTTGGTACTTTGTGACCATAAGGCCCATTTTATGAGGAATTTTGGGTATGAGAAGTTAATTAGGGCGAACATTATTTCCATATCATATTGGTGATTGATTTCTGCTATGTTTTTTTTTACGCTTGGGATGTCAGTAGATTTCCACTTCCTAGTGATGATTATTTTTGCAGCATATAAGGTGTGTATAATGATGTGTCTAGAGGAGGGAGGGAGTGAGTCTAATCCTACGTGTAATAGTGCCATTTTTGGGTTCGGGCTAATTATATGGCCAGTGATCTCCGCTATTAGTTTAAAAACTGCATTCCAGTAGGATGTTAGGGATTTGCAGGACCACATTGTGTGCAAAAGGGATCCAAGATCGCCACAATTTCGCCAGCAGTGTGGTTGGGTGGTAGGATAGATTTTCGAAAGTTTTAATGGCGTGAGGTACCACATATGCAATATTTTTAGGTAGGATTCCCAATGGTTTGCGCATTTGGAGGTTTTAGCTGAGTATTGAAAGATCTTCTGCCAATTTTTGTCTGTTGAGTTGAGGTTTAATGATGATTCCCATTTTCTATAGATGCGGTTCTGGTTGGGAAAATTGTTTCATTGATGATATTATAGAAAAATGAGATGCCATGACCTCTGTGGGATGAGTTTTTAAAGAATTGGTGTACTTTAGTAGGGATGGTAATTATTACAGGGATCTCATGTGAATGTAGATAGTGATGTATTCTTATATATGTGTAAAACTTGGAGGGTGGTAAGTTATAATTTTTTCTTAGGGTAGGGAATGAAATTAAGTTTCCTTTGTCGTAGAGCTGTTGAAGGTGATTAATGTTGCATTGCGTCCATGGGGTGGTGTTTAGGTCCGGTATTATTCCTTTAAGGGTGTCTATTGGGATTTTTATGTGATCTGCTGGTTGCGGGTTTAGTGAGGTCAGATATGTCCATGCCTGTAGGGAGGCTTTGATGGTTGGGTGGTTGGTTTCTATAAATTTAGAGAGTGTATGGGAAAGGAGTAGGTAGTTGTATGGGGACGTAGGGTGAAGGGTGGAAGATTCCAGTAAGGACCAGATTTTTTCTCTGGAAGGGTGCCACCAATAGTATAGCTGATCTAATAGTGATGCTATGTAATATGTGTGTAAATGTGGGAGGGCAGCACCTCCTCTATTTGACAGCCTGTACATCAAATGGGACGCACATCTGGGACGTTTTGATTCCCATATATATTGATTGATGAGTTTTTGGGCAGTTAGAAAAAAATTTTTGGGAATAGAGATAGGAAGGGTTCTAAAAAGGTACAAAATTTTGGGGAGTATAAACATTTTCACAATGGCTATGCGGCCTAGTTTGGATAAACCTTTGGAGCGGATTGAGTTTAAGTCCTTTGGGAGTGATTGTAAAATCTGTTTGTGGTTTAGTTCGTAAAGTTTTGAGGTGTGGGGGGTCAGGTTGATCCCTAGATAAGGAATCGATGTGGAAGACCAGGAGAAAGCATATTTTTTCTGTAGGATAGTTTGGGCACGGGAGGATAGGTGTAGTTTAAGAATTGTAGATTTGGAGACGTTGAGTTTATAATAGGATACTTGGGTATACTGGTCAAGAGCTTGTTGAACGGAGTGAAGGGATTGTATTGGTTTAGTAATTAAGATAATTATATCGTCAGCGAAAAGGCTGATTTTTTGTTCTGTATGGTTATGAGGTATGCCGGATATTTCCGGGTCTGCTCTTATTTTGGATGCTAAGGGTTCTATTAGTAGCGCAAAGATTATGGGGGAGAGAGGGCAGCCTTGGCGTGTGCCATTCGATATTTTAAATGGTTTGGATTATAGGCCATCTGTGAGAACTTTCGCTGAGGGGGCTGAGTAGAGAGCCATAATTGCTTGTTTTATCCAACCATTAAATCCAAATTTTTGTAAGGTTTCCTGCAAGAATCCCCAATGGATCATGTCAAACGCCTTCTCTGCATCCAGAGAAAGGAACAGAGAAGGCGTTTTTTTTGCGTTGCAATTCATGTAGGAGGGATAATAATTTCCTTGTGGCGTCTGGGGCTTGTCGTCCAGGTACAAAGCCCACTTGGTCGGGGTGTATTAACATAGGGATCAGAGGTATAAGTCTCCTTGCTAATGTTTTAGCATAAATTTTGATATCTGTGTTGATAAGGGATATGGGTCTGTAGTTTTGAACCTCTTGGGGATTCTTGCCAGGTTTAGGTATCGTAGTTATTATTGATTGTAAAAATTCTGCAGGAAAGGAACCAGAGGATGCAGCAAAGTTGAAGAGGTCTGCTAGATGTGGGATCAATTCGGTAGGGAATTGTTTATAAAATTCGTTAGTGTATCCGTCTTCACCTGGGGATTTGTGCAATGGGAGAGTTTTTATGGTTTCCTCTATTTCTTGGGGGGTGAAGGGTGTGGATATGGATTGGACTTGGGTTTCTGTAAGAGAGGGTAGGTTAGTAGACTTTAGATATTCTTGTATTGCGAGTTGAGTGGGTTGGGGTGTCGCGTCGTCTTTCTTGAGATTATAAAAAGCCTGATAGAAATCTCCAAAGGCTTCTGCAATATCTGCAGGGTTTGTGTGGAGTTTTTTGGATGTGGGGTGGTAGATCGTATTAATTTTGGCTTTTAGGCGTTGTTGTTTGGCTGATTTCGCTAATAGGGAGTTGGCCTTATTTCCTAGTGAGTAGTATATGGATTTGGTTCTCTTTAAGTTCTGTTCTAATTTATAGGATAAAAGGGAACAGAGTTTTTGCCTGTCCTGCTGTAGAGAGTTTGCTAGAGTATGGGTTGGGGTTTGTTTGTGTTGGGTTTCTTTTTGTTTAATTGATTCTAAGACCTCTTCAGTTTGCTTTCTCCTCTGGTTATTCAGGTTAGCTTGCATTTGTATAAAAATTCCCCTCATATAGGCTTTGTAGGTGGCCCATAAAGTGGGGGTAGAAACTTCTGGTGAAGAGTTTGTCTGGAAAAATAGAGTGTGAGCTTGGATGATTTTTTGGCGGTGTTCAGGTTTTGACAATAAGGCTGAGTTCAGTCTCCAAAGCCTGGTGGGGCTGGTTTTGTGATAATCACCTAGTTGTATCGATACCGGAGCATGGTCCGACCATGTAATTGTCCCAATATTTCAAGAAGTTACTGTTTGTAGTGTCCATTTATCTGTGATAAAGAAGTCAATACGGGAATATGAGAGATGTGGTGGGGAATAATATGAATAGTCTCTTTCGGTGCTGTGCTGACATCTCCAGATGTCATACAGGTCCATAGAGTGTAGTACTTGGTTTAGGGTTTGATGAGGGCTCTTTTGTTGCTTGAAGCGTCTAGATCTCTATTGTTGATGATGTTGAAATCACCTCCGATGATAAGTTTACCTTGTTTAAGGTCTAGGATTTTCTTGAGTAGTCGTTTACAGAATCTAAGTTGTTTTGTGTTTGGGGCATATACATTTGCTATGGTGTATCTGGTTCTATCAATGTCACATATGAGGATGTGGTATCTGCCGAAGGGGTCCACTGTCTCCGAGTGGAAGTGGAAGTCGGTGGTATTTTTTATTGCTGTTAGGACTCCATTCTTCTTTCGAGGGTTGGAAGCAAAAAAGGTGTGTGGGTATTGTCGCATATGTAGGGTTGGGGATTTCCCCATAGCAAAATGAGTTTCTTGAATTAGGAAAATGTCTGGTTTAAGTAGATTGGCTTCTCTAATCAGTGATGCACGTTTGAATGGTGAGTTCAGACCCCGTATATGGTTGTGATTTTAAGCGACATCTTGGAATTGTAGTATTCGGTGTGAAAGTAGATATGGTTGTTCTATAAGGTTAGGGGGTCTGAAGTCGATTCTGAGGGAAGTGATTTTCCTTAGTCGAGGTGTTAGGTAGGGCCAGATGGATAAGATCTGCTGCTTTTTTGGGTTTTGTTGGTTGGTGTACACATAGATTATCGATGGGTATCTCTTTATAAGATCCTGTGGGTATCGGAGGTGGGATGATATTTTCTGGGGGAAGATAGGGGAAAAGAAGAGGGAGGATAAGAAAGGCTTGCTAGGAACGCAAGCAACATGGGTAGCATCCTTTGCTACTTCAGGAGGTGGGGGGAATAGATATATCCGAATCATTAACGTAATGATGGGGAATAGAACAGAACAAAACATATTTTGCCAGTGAGGCTTAACACAAGCGAGGTCCCAGCTAAAATGAGTTGAACTGGAGCATCCAATAGTCTTGGTTTTTCCTTTAAGATCAATGTGTGTCCATATGTTGTGGACGTTTTGGGGAGGAGGAAGGTTCCAAATCTGGTATTATGCCCCATTCTTTGAGTAATTTCAATCCAGATTCCAAGTTTCTAATTATGTGGGATTTCCCTTGTCTTTTAATTGTTATTTTTGTAGGAAAGCCCCATTGGTAGGGGTTATAGTTGAGAGGTTTCTTCTATTTTGTAGGGTCGCTTTTGAGAGGTCAGCGTAGATTTTGATCCCAGTAAAGGGCTCTGGAAATGACGAAGCGTGTTTGGCGGCGTGTTTGGCGGCTTGCATGACTTTTTCTTTTGCATGGTAAAAATGCACTCTGGCCAGGACATCCCTCGGGACTGAAGCTGGTAAAAAGTCCGGTTTTGGAATTCTGTGGGCTCTGTCGATAGCTAGCTCCAAATCAGAAAGTGATGGGCTTAGCGCTTTCATTAGTTGTTGTACAAAAGGTACAATTGCGTCGGGTGCTATTGTCTCTGGTATTCCTCGGAGTTTGAGATTGTTTCGCCTGGAGCGATCCTCCAGGTCGGCTAGCTTGAGGCGTATTTGTTGCATTTCTGAGTCTTGGTCAGTGAGGGCGTCCACCACGTTGTTATGGGCTGTACACATTTCGCTGACCCTAGTTTCTACGTGTGAGAGTCTAGTCTCGTGCTTTTGAATGGATTTTTTGATAGGTGCAAGGTTTGTGCACATATCTGAATGGAGAGATTGTCGGAGAGATATCAACATATTTTTTAAAGAAACCTCTGTAATGGGTTGTTCTGAAGCTGGCATTTTATCTATGTGAGAAGGAACGAGGGTTGGTGGAACGAGCGTTTCCACTAACAGATCTTCGGTTTGTTCTTCGAACGGATCTCCGAACGGATCCTCGTTCGTGTTGCGTTCCGCGTCTTCCATTCGAGGCCTGGACTTTAGCGAGCTTCTGGTCGTGGGCGATACGGGCGGGGATGAGTCGCCTAGGTCTCCCTCGTACAAGGGGAAGGTCAGTCTGCGGTCGGTGCACGTCTCACCTGTGTTTTGTGAGTCTTGTGGTGCTCTTCGTCCTGAGCCGGCGCCATCTTGGTTGGGATCAGGGCCTGAAGCTGGGAAGAAATCTGTGAGTTTCTGCAGCCGATCAGCATTCTTCCTTCGGCGAGACATCATA
Organism: Glandirana rugosa; assembly: GCA_018402905.1. Classification (NCBI taxonomy): domain Eukaryota; kingdom Metazoa; phylum Chordata; class Amphibia; order Anura; family Ranidae; genus Glandirana; species Glandirana rugosa. The sequence continues at coordinate 73,922 of BLSH010081050.1, forward strand.
TCAGGTAAAGGGTACTTGTAGGAACACACTGTGGGTTGGATGCTGTCAGTTATGTCGCTGTATTAGTCGGTTTATGGCTGGGATCTCAGGAGCCTCAGAGAAGAGCGGCCATCTAGGTTGCTGGCCAGACATGCCCCCTAGAAAAAAATCTTTTAAAAACCAGAAAATTAGGACGGCACTTATGCACTTTCTACCAATGCACGTTTTTGCACATTAAATCATTGGACTTTTAATCATATTTTAATGGTGTCCAGCCTTGAGACACACTAGTACTGTAAAGCTAAGTTATTGTTTATTTAATCAGTTTGTACACTTAATTGCTATTGGTATGGTTCGCCAAAATGTAATATATGTATATTTTGTACAGTGCGCGAGTCAGTGCACCACAAGGGCCTAAGCAGTGAATCCAGGGACAGTATCAGCATTAGTCCAGGGTGGTAGGAAAAGAAAAAAAAAATAAGAAAAATTAAAATAAATCCAGGGCCAGCTCAGATTGCCTCCTGCAAGAACAAGCCATGGAGTCAGGATATGAGTGGAGAGCCACAACAATACCATATGGAGAAGCTGGAAAACATTGTGAGCCAACAGGGCTCTAGTCAGTGTTCGTAAACAAAGCTGAGGTCCACATGGGTCCATAACGGGGGCAGCAGTATGAGCTCTTTAGCTGGAATCAAAGGCTTAACTGCGGCAAACTTAACAGGTAGCGACAATGAGAGAAAGTATCTAGTAGTTGTTGCATGAACTTTGGCACATCATTGTGGGCACCATATCATTAGTTGTTGTTTTGCAAGGTGGCTGAGCTTGTTTATGTGGGCGCTGGATGACGATCTCTGGCAGCTCTCAGTGGTTGTTCCTCCCTATCCAGCCATTGCATTGCTTGGGTGGGTTTGTCAAAGAAGTGTATCTCTCCCTTAGCCTTTACTCTCTTGCATATTTTAAATCTAAGGCCCTTAAGCAACGTATAACATCATTGAATTGTGCTCTTCTTTTTTGCAATTCAGCTGAGAAATCCAGAAAAATAGATATTTTAGAATCGTTAATGGCCAGTGTTCCCTGCATGCTGGGAGCCTTGTATAAAACTGTGTCTCTGTCCCTATAATTGAGGAGTTTCAGCAAAAAGGGACGAGGGTTCCCCCCAGGCGGGAGGGGACGCCCAGGGTCCCTATGGGCGCGCTCCACACAAAACATCAGGGAGAACACATTTGCTCCAAATGTGGTAGTCAGCCAATTTTTAATGAACTGAATGGGATTTTTCCCTCCGCCCGCTCAGGGATACCAATTATATGGAGATTGTTCCATCTCAGCCTATTTTCCATGTCTTTTAGGCGAGCAGCTTGCTGGGATACAAGATGTGTATTATAGCTAAGGTCTCAGAGTGTGGGCTCAGTATTCCCTGCAGATTTTTTTTTTTTTTAAACAATAGTTTTTATTGAAGAATGAAAATTATACAGTATTGATGATCCCCGCCAATAGGGGAAAAGTATTATACATGGTGTTTCATGAGAGTTCCTAACAGGACTGTATACATGATACTTTATGATACAATAAACATCAAAGTCAACCAATTTCCAACATGTATTCAGTACCTTGTAGTTGAATTTCAAAATGTTCTGATTATTGTTACTGTAATTTTCTGCATGTGAAGATATTACAATTATAACAACAATAACGATGTAACTTTGAGTAAGAGTAGCATTGGCTAAGAACCCCATTCTTCTCTGGTGAGTATCCCACTCTCACTGGGAATAGTCCGCCACCCCAAAATTGGCTCTAACTGTGGACAGACAGTGCTAGATATGGGTGGGGTTCAACTCTTTTCAAAATAAACTAAAAGACACAAACTTAACATATGAGAGTTTTGTAATACAGATTTTGAAAACCCTACTAAGTATGGAAGACTAGAACTGAGGAAGAGTAGTTAAGGTTGTTGAATCTTGATTGAGATTGCTCTTGGAAACCCAATACTTGTTGTGTTATTGTGCCATTGGAATTAGTTTTCATATGGATTATATGCCTTGTGAGGGGTCTCAGGATCACTCAGTGCAAATTATAAGCTTTGTCGGAAGATAGCCATACATTCCAATTTTTGTGGAAGATGTGGGGTCTATGTTCCTTATAAGCCAGTAATTTTTCCATTAAAGCTTGGTTATTCACTCTATTAATTATTTCTTCTATTGAAGGAGGAATTGTACAACGCCATTTGCTTGCAATGGAAATTCTGGCAGCAAACAGTATATGAATTACCACTGTTCTTATGTTAGAGGGGAAGTTCTCTATACCGATGGATAAGAGTGATAGTGCTGGGGATAGAGTGTGCCTCTGGTGTGTGACTTCCTCTATTAAGTTGGAGATCCTTTTCCAGAGGGGTGATAGACGTGGGCACTCCCAAAATATATGCAAGATGGTGCCACCCTCCTGACAATCTCTCCAACAGAGTGGAGAGATCTTAGCGTCCATCAAGTTTAATTTGGTGGGAGTCAAATAAGTTCTGTGTAGTAATTTTGTTGCACTGTCCCAGTGGTCCACACATGCTGATGATTTAACATTATGCTTGATGGCTGTCTGCCACTGAGACAGTGCAAATTCAAGATTCAGGTCTTGTTCCCATTTGTGCATGCACTTTACTTTGTTATTAAGAAGGTTATGGTTGCAGAATCTGTAGAAAAGAGATATGCCTTTTATTAAGGGGGGGGGGGTTTGTTGGTTAGGAAATTCCACAAAGATGTTGGGAGGCGGATGGGGACTTTTGGGATGGTTCTATGGAAGTGTTTAATTTGGTTAATTCTAAGATGGTCAAGGCCTTTGGGGTCTGCTAGATCCTTAATATCAACATGGATACCTTGTTTTGCCCAGTGTGAGGAGGAAAAGTTTGGTATTAGATGTTCATAAGTTGCTAATAGTAGGCAGAGATCGGTTTGTTGTTCCTCCTCCGCTGTGGTGTTAATCAGGGATGACCAGGCTTTCACTGTCGCTTGAATAGTGGGGGAGTCAGGGACTAGTGGGTTGTGGTGTAATGTTGCTGCCATTAGAACTGCGGGTAGGTTATGACTAGGGATGAGCTCTCTCTCAATATTGGACCATAAGTTATCCTCCTGAGAGGAAAACCAGTATTTTGATTGTTCCAGTATAGAGGCTTCATAATAAGCTTTAGCGTTAGGTAATCCTAGTCCTCCTAGTGTTCTATGTCGGGAAAGTGTGGAGAGTGCTATTCTGGGTCTCATTTTACCCCATATATACTTCCTTAATATTTTGTTCAAATCTACAAAGAATTTCGGGGGTAATGGGATAGGAAGTGTTCTGAAATGATAAAGGAGTTTGGGAAATGTTTGCATTTGATATGCTGCTATTCGTCCTAACTATGAAAGTTGGGCCTTGCTGATGGAGTTTAGCTCGTTTTGTATCTTAAATAAAAGTGGGGGGAAGTTACAGTTGTAAATGTTGGAAGTGGGTGTTGTTAGTTGGATGCCTAAATAGGTGATTGAGGGGCTATGCCAGTTACAGGGGAATATGACCTTTAGTTTGGATATTAGTGTGTGGGTTATATTGATTGGAAGGGCGAAACATTTGCCTGTATTGACTTTATAGTAAGATACCTGGCCAAATTTGTTTAGTAATGTATTGACCGCCGGAAGCGAGATTTCGGGTGCTGTCAGGGTCAAGATTATGTCGTCCGCGAATAAACCTAATTTGTGATTAGTGGGGCCAACTTTTATACCCTGTATATTTTCCAAAGTCTGAATATATTCAGCTAAGGGTTCAATTGCCATGGAGAAGATTATGGGTAACAGGGGGCATCCTTGGCGGGTACCATTGGTAAGTGAGAAGCTATCAGAGAGATAGCCAGATGATAGTACTTGGGCTGTTGGGTTATTGTATAGGGCCATTATGGCTGAGTATAAGGGACCCCTTACTCCAAATTTGGAGAGGACCCTCGACAGGTACTTCCAGTGAACCCGGTCCAAGGCCTTCTCAGCATCAAGTGTGAGAAAGACACTAGGTTTACGCGTGGTCTCTACTTTTTTCAGCAGGTTTATCATTCTACGTGTCCCGTCATACGCTTGTCGGCCTTTAACAAAGCCAACTTGGTCCAGTCCTATAATTGTGGGGGTGACTGTCAGAAGTCTATTGGCAAGCACCTTAGCGAATATCTTCAAATCAGAGTTCAGGAGAGAGATGGGTCTAAAATTTTGGGGTGATGTAGTATCTTTACCAGGTTTAGGGATAGTAACTATCACCGCTTGAAGCATTTCCTGAGGGAATTTCCCAATTTGTATGGCTGTGTTAAAAGTTTTTGTGAGATGTGGTACTAGTAGGGGGGTGAAATTTTTATAGTATTCCGCTGAGAAACCGTCTATACCTGGGGATTTGTGTGAGGGAAGTGAGCGTATTACTTCACTGATTTCTTCTTCAGCTATGGGCATGTTGAGTCAGCATTGCGTATCTGTTTGTATGCTGGGTAAATTTATTCCTTGGAGGAAGTTCTCTATTTCTTCCTCGGTTGGTTGGTGGGTTGCACTGTCGTCCTGTAGGTTGTATAGGGTCTTGTAGTAGTCTTTTAAGACATTTGCAATGTCCTTGGGATTTCTATAACTACATGATTGGTGGTGTTTTATTAGGGGGAGGCTGTTTCTCTGTTGTTTTTGTTTCAGTTGTGCTGCCAATAGCGTTCCTGCTCTGTTGTTTTGTGAATACCAAGAGGATTTTAATCTTTTAAAGTAAATATCATATTCTGATTTAAGTATACATTTGAGCTCTTCTCTGCAATTGTTCAATTCATTCAGAATTGAGTCATTCCCTGGTTTAGATTGTTTGTGTTTCCTTTCTAGTTCTGATATTTTAATATGTAATTGGGTAGTCTGTTGCAATTTCTTCCTTCTTTCCCTGGCTGCCATCTGGATCAGATGACCCCTGATGAACGCCTTGTGGGCGCACCAGGTCGTCAGTGGAGACATCGGATCCGTAGTGTTA
>BLSH010081055.1:0-11519 GCA_018402905.1 Glandirana rugosa
GTTTGAAGATGATTTTAGAACAGTTATATGGCTTCTACCGTTAATTAATACTTTTCAGACACAGTTTGAAGATGATCCACATTCACCTCCATTTTGCTTTTTTTATGTTTTAATTTTTTTAAAAATATTTAAAGTTATTTCCCTGTCCCCATTTTTTTGTAGGGCACTTGCCCTACCCTTACCCCCATTTTACTTCCTTTTGCAGCCCTCTAGGGCTTTCCAGGACTTTGTTACAGCCATTTTTGTGCCTAAAAGTTTGGGTCCCCATTGATTTCAATGGGCTTCGGTGTCCGTGCGATCTTTCGGGTTCTGTCCGGACCCGGACCCGGACTTTGTCCCGAAGTTCGGCCGGACCAGCAGAACCCGAACTTCCAGAGGTTCGCTCAACTCTAATCATTAATAATTGACTAGGGTGTGATAACGCCGGAAGCAGTCACCTATGCATGGACCTGGTTGGGAAGGGCACTGGGCACAATAATAAGTGGTGTCTCTTCTAACTCCTCCACTAGAACACACCTGGCATCTTTTCTGGCATTTTTGGCCTGTTGGTCTGGGAGGTATTTTATCGGGGAAATGTCGCTCGGAGAGTCTGCTACACACATCGGATCTAATATTTTCTGGTGGGCCGTTGAGGTATAGAAGTGAGGTATACATAACAAATGAATTGTTATGTATAGATGATAACATGTATACTGCACAGCCAGAATTTCCTCATTCCGCAGACTCGCCAGCTCTCCTTTTCTAAGCCTCATGTTGACGAGTCTTTGAGGAAAGCCCATCCAATTTTTTTCTGGCTGTGCCACAATCTGGCTTACTCTTCCTGTAGAGGTTCTGGAACAGGGGTAAACTGGTATAAAAGTTATCGACATACAGGTGGTAGCCTTTCTCCAGGAGCCGGTAAATGAGTTCCCAAATGATTCTACTGCTTGCACCTAAATAGTCTGGGCAATTAGGGGGATTCAGCTGGGAGTCCTTCCCTTCGTAGACTTTGAAGGCGTAAACGTACCCCGAGGTTCGGTCGCACAATTTATATACCTTCACCCAATAGCGGGCCCTTTCACTGGGGATATATTGTTTTATTCCCAGCCTGCAGCAAAATTTCACAAGGGATTCATCTATGCATATATGCTGGTCCGGGGTAAATAATTGGGGGAAAATTTCTGAAAAATAATGGAGAATTGGGTGTATTTTCTAAAGCAGGTCATCATTTGGGGCATTTCGGGGAGGGCACTGGGTATTATCGTTGAAATGGAGAAATCTCATTATCATAAGAAATCTTGTCCTGGGCATTATTGTTGAGAAGACTGGCATGTGGTAGATGGGGTGGGTGGACCAGTAGGAGCGCAGTTCATTTTTTTTGTTAAGTCCCATGCAGAACGTGAGGCCCAAAAAAGTTTTGAACTCTTCCATCGTTACGTCTCTCCACTCCAAGGGACACAGCGATCACAGATCTTCCGGGCAGCACGCCTGCGATTGCGGGTGGGGAGAGCGGAAAGGGGCGGACATCCATGGACGTCGCCCCGGCAATTGAGATCCGCACTGTAGCCGTCTTTCGGCTATAGCGCGGATCTGGAGAGGTTAAACTCAAAAGCAAACAATCATTATATTGCAGCTTACCAATCCTTAGATGTGATGATTGCATTTGTTTTCTTTTTTAGGCTTTCTTTCTTCTATTTTCACTTGATGGTCATGCCAGTAAGTCTGATGTTTTTCAAACGAACAAGCTGAATGTATCAGTTGCAGCCATGAGACAAACTATTCAACACTGACTGGAGTGTTTACAGTGATCAGCTTTTATTTCTTTATGTAAAACATGTATCCCAAAAGGAACAAAACTATTTTCTGTAACTGATTATAAAGTGTGTGCTGGAGATTGGCTTCAGTTGGTTAGTGTATCTAAATCCACTAGTCCATTTAACACTTCCCTCCCCCCAGACTGACAATGCTGCTGTCTGCTGTGCACCCTCTGCCCATTCCTCCAGAGATGTGTCTCACTATTACAGGAGGTGTGTTATTGGCCAGATCACCAGGTGAGAACAGAGGAGAAAACAACCCAAAAAAAGAAAACTAATGCAGCCACCACATCTAATGATCGGTACATTGCAATATTACATTTTTGGATTTGGGTTTTATAACACTTTAAGGAATCCCTGGTTGTCACCAAAACTAGTGTCCCCATTGAAAGATTTCCCCTCTATTACTTTCCTGGTGATATATAGCAGATGATAAATAAGGAGTATATATAGCATAGGATAAATAAGGAGTATATATAGCAGGGGATAAATAAGGGGTATATATAGAAGGGGATAAATAAGGGGTATATATAGCAGGGGATAAGTAATGGGTATATATATAGCAGGGGACAGTGGAGGCTCATCCATAGGGGACCAGTTCTCTCTCTCTCTCTTTCTCTCCTTTTTTTTCTCTAATCTGCCTAGCAACAGGACATCAATCCCAGAAACCATTAAGAAGTTGTATTTAGAACACTGTAAAATTAGTTTTCCACCCTTACTGGCCAGTTTCCTATTCTGTTAATGGGAGCTTATTAGGGTGGGCCAAAATACCATCCCTGGCCCGCCTAGTATATTGAGACTAATTTGGTCCCTCCCTGAGGGGGTGGAGAAGACCTTCCCTGCCTGCAGTTGCACCGTGGTTGGCTTGCTGCTAGCCATGTCTCCCCTCCCCTTCAGTAGTCGGGCTCCAACACATGGTCTCTCCCTCTCCAGTCTCCACTCTCCACCCTGGGCCCACCATCTTGTATACAGAGTGGGCTGGAGGACGGGATGACATGACGGATGGAGGAGAGCAAGAGAAGAGGAGAGAGCAGAGCAGGGCAGCACTGGCCAGTTTGGGAATCAGTCGGGTCCGGGGATTCAGAGTGTGTGTGAGCTCAGTTCTCTCTCAGTTGTTGAGTAGAGTTGAGCGAACCCGGACTGTAAAATTTGGGTCCGTACACAGACTTGTCCGTGCTCCGAACCCAATCCCGGACATTGAAAAAAAAGTCCGGGATCGGGTTCGGTATTCGGGTACTTTTGGCGCCTTTTCTATAGCTGCTGGGCAGCCAATCAACAAGCTTTTCACTAGTTTGCCCTTAGAAGCCATCACAGCTATGCCTACTAATGGCATGGCTATGATTGGCCAGTGCATCATGTGACCCAGCCTCTATATGGGGCTGGAGTCACGTAGCGCCGCGTGTCAGATAGTCTCAGACTAGAGTAGGGAGAGCTTCATGCCACTGCTGTGAGGAAAAGATTAGAGTTCACAACCATCTCAGAATGCATTAGGGACTCGACCTTCATTGCGGTCCTGTGAGGGAGACATTAGCGTTCAGAACCATCTTATAGTGCATTAGGGAAGCGTTCCTGTTGGTGCTCTGAGGGAGAGATTTTCATTCTAAAACCATCTACTACTGCATTAGGGAGAGGTTCCTGTTGGTGCTCTGAGGGAGAGATTCTCATTCTAAAACCATCTACTACTGCATTAGGGAAATGTTCCTGTTGGTGCTCTGAGGCAGAGATTCTCATTCTAAAACCATCTGCTACTGCATTAGGGAGAGGTTCCTGTTGGTGCTCTGAGGGAGAGATTATCGTTCTAAAACCATCTACTACTGCATTAGGAAGAGGTTCCTGTTGTTGCTCTGAGGGAGAGTTTATCATTCTACAAACATCTACAACTGCATTAGGGAGAGGTTCCTGTTGGTGCTCTGAGGGAGAGTTTATCGTTATAAAGCCATCTTCTACTGCATTAGGGAAATGTTCCTGTTGGTGCTCTGAGGGAGAGATTATCATTCTAAAACCATCTGCTACTGCATTAGGGAAACGTTCCTGTTCGTGCTCTGAGGGAGAGATTCTCATTGTAAAACCATCTACTACTGCATTAGGGAAATGTTCCTGTTGGTGCTCTGAGGGAGAGATTATCGTTCTAAAACCATCTACTACAGCATTAGGGAGAGGTTCCTGTTGGTGCTCTGAGGGAGAGATTATCGTTCTAAAAACATCTACTACTGCATTAGGGAGAGGTTCCTGTTGGTGCTCTGAGGGAGAGTTTATCGTTCTACAAACATCTACAACTGCATTAGGGAGAGGTTCCTGTTGGTGCTCTGAGGGAGAGTTTATCATTCTAAAATCAACTACTACTGCATTAGGGAGAGGTTCCTGTTGGTGCTCTGAGGGAGAGTTTATCATTATAAAGCCATCTCCTACTGCATTAGAGTGAGGTTCCTGTTGGTGCTCTGAGGGAGAGTTTATCGTTATAAAGCCATCTCCTACTGCATTAGGGAGAGGTTCCTGTTGGTGCTGTGAGGGGGAGAGTATTGTTCTAAAATCATCTCATACTGCAGTAGGGACAGGTTCCCGTCGGTGCTGAGAAAGACAGATTATCGTTCTAAAATCATCTCATACTGGTGTAGGGAGAGGTTCCTGCTGCTGCTGTGAGCGGTGCATTTCTTGCACAAAAATAAAAAGTGCATCTACAATTTTCTTTTTTCTTCCAAGTCATGCAGCAGTCTCTTATGCTTTTTGATGACTCTGCTGCTGTGCTTTCCGTGGGCCATCCACATAGCCCTGGCCCAGAAGTGGAAGACATTGAGTGCACTGATGCCCAACCACTTCTGTTTCAGGATAAGGACATGGAAACACCATGGCAGCACGTCTGTGATGATGATGACGAAACACAGGTGCCAACTGCTGCGGCTTTCTACAGTGTGCAGACTGACAAGGAGGGCAGTGGTGAAGGGTGGGTGGAAGATGATGTGGAGGATGATGAGGTCCTAGACCCCACATGGAATGAGGGTCATGCGAGTGATGTGTGCAGTTTGAAGGAAGAGGTGGTGGTCGCACAGAGGCACAGCACAGCAAAAGAGGAAGTAGGTTGCAAAAGCGGAGCGAGCATCCCCTAGACATTATGCCTGCTACTACCCACTGCACCCAGGGACCTAGCACACCAAAGGCAGCTCAAAGGCGTTCCCCGGCTTGGCAGTTTTTCAGACAATGTGCTTGACTACAAGACACAAGTGGTTTGCACACTGTGCAATGAGAGGCTGATGCGAGGCACAAATGTTCTAAACCTGAGCACAACCTCCATGACCAGGCATCTAAATGCAAAGCACTTGCTGCAGTGGAATAAGTACCTCAAAACCCAAGAAAGGTCTTGGCTTCCTCCTACTTTCTCTTCTGCTGCTGTCTCGGCCTCTTCCTCCACCTCTACAGTGCCAGTGTCACCTGCCACCCAGCAAACAGACGATGTGACAGCAACGTCACCATGTCCGCCACCGTCCCCAAGCATTTCCACATGGTCCCATGGAAGCTTACAGCTCTCCATCTCCCAAACACTGGAGAGAAAAAGGAAGTACCCCCCTACCCACCCGCGATCCCTGGCCCTGAATGCAGCATTTCCAAATTTCTGGCCTTTGAAATGCTGTCATTCCGTCTGGTGAACACGGACAGTTTTAAAAACCTGATGGCGGTGGTTGTCCCACAGTACGTGGTTCCCAGCTGCCACTACTTTTCCAGGTGAGCCATCCCTTCCCTGCACAAACAAGTCGGGAACAAGATCAAGTGTGCACTGCGCAATGCCATCTGTGGCAAGGTCCAAATAACCAGTGATACGTGGACCAGTAAGCACGGGCAGGGACGCTATATCTTGCCAACTGCACACTGGGTAAATGTAGTGGTGGGTGGGCCTGAGGCGACTATCCATTTGGTGCATGTCCTTCCCCCACCCAGGATTGCAGGGCATTTCTCTTTGCCTCCTGTTGCTTCCTCCTCCTACTGCGCTTCCTCCTCCTCCTACTCTACCACCTCCTCATCCACTCAGCGTAACATTTTCACCACCAACTTCAGCACATCCAGGGGGAAACGACAGCAGGCTGTTTTAAAACTGATATGTTTGGGGGATAAACCCCACACTGCGCAGGAGTTGTGGATGGGCATTGATCAACAGAAGGATGAGTGGTTGTTGCCACTGAGCCTCAAGCCCGGCCTGGTGGTGTGCGATAAAGGGCAAAATCTCGTAGCAGCTCAGGGCCTAGCCGGATTGACGCACATCATTTGCCTGGCGCATGTGCTGAATTTGGTGGTGCAGAAATTTCTAAAAAACTACCCGGATATGTCAGAGCTGCTGTAGAAAGTGCGGGCCATCTGTGCGCGCTTTCGGCGTTCTCACTCTGCTACTGCTCGCCTGTCTGCGCTGCAGCGGAACTTCGGCCTTCCCACTCACCGCCTCCTATGCGATGTGCCCACAAGGTGGTACTCCACCTTGCACATGCTGGAGAGACTGTGCGAGCAGCAGCAGGCAATAGTGGAGTTTCAGCTGCAGCACGCACGGGTCAGTCGCTCTGCGGAACAGCACCACTTCACCACCAACGAGTGGGCCTCCATGCGAGACCTGTGTACCATATTGCGGTGTTTTGAGTACTCCACAAACATGGCCAGTGCCGATGATGCTGTTCTCAGCGTTACTATCCCACTTCTATGTCTCCTTAAAAAAAACACTTCGGGCGATGATGGAAGAGGATGTGGCACAGGAGGAGGAGGAAGAGGGGTAATTTCCACGGTTATCAGGCCAGTCATTCGCAAGTGGCTCAGAGGGTGGGTTCCTGCACCAGCATAGTCCAGGTCAAAAATTTTCAAGCCAGGGAACAGTTCTGGAGGATGAGGAGGACGAGGATGATGATGAGGAGGAACCGTGTTCACAGCAGGGTGGCACCCAACGCAGCTCGTGGGCATCACTGGAGCGTGGCTGGGGGGATATGGAGAATGCAGATGATACACTTCCCACAGAGGACAACTTGTCTTTGCCTCCGGGCAGCCTGGCACACATGAGCGACTACATGCTGCAGTGCCTGCTCAACAACAGCCGAGTTGCCCACATTTTAACTTGTGCTGATTACTGGGTGGCCACCCTGCTGGATCCCCGTTACAAGGACAACGTGCCGTCCTTAATTCCCTCACTGGAGCGTGATCGGAAGATGCACGACTACAAGTGCACTCTGGTAGACGTGCTGCTGAGGGCATTCCCAAATTACACCGGGGGCTCAGTGGAAGCACAAGGCGAAGGCAGAAGAGGAGGAGGAAGAGGTCACCAACGCAGCTGTGGCACCGCCAGCACCTCAGAAGGCAGGGTTAGCATGGCTGAAATGTGGAAAAGCTTTGTCAGCAGCACGCCACCACAAACAGCACCACCAGCTGATAGGCAACGTCTTAGCAGGAGGCAGCATTTTAGCAACATGGTGGAACAGTATGTGTGCACACGCCTACACGTACTGACTGATGGGTTCAACTTCTGGGTCTCCAAATTGGGCACATGGCCTGAGCTTGCCCTTTATGCCTTGGAGGTGCTGACCTGCCCTGCAGTCAGTGTATTGTCTGAACGTGTGTTTAGTACTGCAGGGGGCGTCATCACAGACAAGCGCAGCCGTCTGTCCACAGCCAAAGTGGACAAGCTAACCTTTATTAAAATGAAGGAGGCATGGATCCCAGAAGACTTGTCTGTACCTTGTGCAGAATAGACATTTAGACCGGCCTCACGCAGCTATTGGTATCCTTTTTTTTTTTTTTTGAATATGTCTCAATATTTTGGGGGCTACCCCAATTCTAAAAAAAAAGCAAACAAACAAAAAACAGTGTTGGCTACCTCCTCCTCCTCCTCCTCCTCCACCACCGCCACTTCCGCCTACACTGCCACGGTCACGGCCTAGTCAACCTCTAGGCTCCTTCTCCACATCCACCTCCTCCTTCCATTTTTATTTTTTTATGTGATTTTAAGTTATTTCCCTATCCACATTTGTTTGCAGGGCACTTGTCCTACTCTTACCCCCTTTTGCTTCCTTTTGCAGCCTTCTAGCCCTTTCCATTACTTTTTTACAGCCATTTTTGTGCCCAAAGGTTTGGGTCACCATTGACTTCAATGGGGTTCCGTGTTCGGGGTCAAGTTTGGATCTAATTCAGATCTGGCTGCCTGGCTGAGGAAAGGAGAAATCACCACTTATGTTTGCTGCAGAAGCTCCATCTGCTGGCTGAGGGCGGCATGACCTGGCTGAGGGTTAGTCTCAATAGCAGCCTGCCTAGCCTTACTGAATATGGCTTGTTAACTTTTGAATAAATAAGTGGCCAGCTTTAAAAAAAAAAGTTGATGGGCTATAGACATGTGCAATGCTGAAAAATGTGTTCGTTTTCATTTCATTTTTTTTGTTTTTTTTCCGAAATTCGTAAATTTGGAAATTCGAAAATCCAGATATTCGGAATACGAAAATCTGAAAATTTGGAAATTCAGAAATTCAGTAATTTGGAAATTCGAAAATCTGAAAATAAGAAAGAAATTCCGAAATTCAAATTAACCACTTAAGGACCGGAAGGATTTCCAGCTTTAGGACCGGAGCCCTTTTTGCGATTTGGCGCTGCGTCGCTTTAACTGACAATTGCGCGGTCCTGCGACGTTGTACCCAAACGAAATTTGCGTCCTTTTTTTCCCACAAATAGAGCTTTCTTTTGGTGGTATTTGATCACCTCTGCGTCATTTCTGATCGCCGCTATAAACAAAAGAAGAGCGACAATTTTGCAAAAAAACCCAAATTTCTTACTTTTTGCTAAAATACAAATCCAAAAAAAATATATAAAAAAACATTTTTTTTCACCGTTTTTGGCCGATTTATATTCTTCATCATATTTGCGATAAAAAAAATAGCAATCGGCGTTTATTGATTGGTTTGCGCAAAAGTGGTCGCGTTTACGGATGATGAGAATTCATTTTTGGGGTTTTTATTTTTTTTTATTTTTTACTAGTAATGGCGGCGATCTGCGATTTTTAGTGGTACTGCGATATTGGGGCGGACATGTCGGAACGTTTTGACACTTTTTTGGGACCATTGGCATTTATACAGCGATCAGTGCTATAAAAATGCACTGATTACTGATCACAGCCCTTCCCCCTCACACAGAGCGGAGGTCCGTGTTTACTTACACGGACCTCCGCTCTTTCGCTCCGGGGGGGGCATCGCGGGTGGCCGGCGGCAATCGAAGCCGCCGCACCTGCTCCCTGGCCCCCCCCCGAACACAGTGAGCTCTGTATCGCGTCGTATGACGGCGATTTGCGTTACAGAGCCACTTTGTCGCCGTCAATTGCCGATCAGCGGTCGGCAAGCGGTTAACGAAAAAACGAAAATTCAAAATAATAACTAACTAATAATTACTAACTATTAAGTTCTAGGTATGGGAATTTCCTTTCAAATTTGGCTGTTAGTGAAATTTGTATTCGTTATGTTCACTAACAGCCAAATTTGAAAGGAAATTCTAATACCTAGAATTTAATAGTTAGTAGTTATAAAGTTATTATTAGTTAGTTATTTAAGATTTTCAAATTTTAGGATTTTTTCATTTTCAGATTTTCATTCTTTTGGATTCTAATTCTTATTTTCGGGTTTTTGAATTTCCAAATTTCCGGATTTCAGAATTTTCGAATTTGTTGAAATTTGTTAAAAAACTAATTCAGAATGAAATGAATTGCACATGTATAGCTACAGTATAATAGGGAAAGCTGTTAAGATGCAAACCAGTGGTGTCACTACTTGGATTACCAACATTCCTTCCTAATGATGCTGCTCATGCTGATCTCCAGCCTGCCAGACTTGCCAGTGCCACTTGCTGTGCCAGCCAGCCCAGCAGCAGGGGATCGGAGTCAGCGTCCCCGCCTGATGAGCATCAATAGGAAGGAATGTTAGTGATCCTAGTAGTGACACCAATGGTTTTCTTGAAAGTGGGAGGGGTCAAAAAGGAAGGGTGGGGTCCCACCATCTTAAAATTCACCAGCCGCCACTGGCAGGGGATACATTTATTTACACTTTAGGGATCCGGCACCCGCCGCCATCATAACAACCAGTGAATCCTCCTCAGCCCGGGATGGAAGTTAGGTCAGACTCCGCCCCCCCTTACCCCCCCCATAACCGGAAGTCTGGTCTCCTCCATATTTGTGTATACAAATCACATGTGCTGTTAAGTCTTCTATATTTTATGTTCTGTAAGCAGATTTTTATGGGAATAAAGTGTCTTTATGATTTTACTCCACTATGAGCTTTGTCTTCTCTATACTATGTGTTGGAGTGATTGAAGGTGTGGATGGTGATTGGATCATGAAGGTGGAGAACAGAGAGGGGTGCCTGGTGGCCATGACCTATGAGACTTGAGAGTTGAGAGTAAATACAGCAGCTATTACAGCCTCTGCTTTAAGGATCCGATTGCACATCACATGGCAAGAATACGTGTTCCAGTTCATAATTTTTTTTTTACCACAATTTACATGTTTTCATGTGGCACACATAGGTGTGTACAGCTCATGGCATTAGAGTGCGCACCCCAAAAGCTCAAACACACGTCTTTCTCTACAGCCTCAGCTGCATTGGACAGTGAATGAATGGGGAGTGCTCTGTCCTGAACAGCTTTCTATCCATTCACAAACTGAAGCATAGTGCATGCAGTTTACTATGCTTCGGTTGTGAATGAACACAGAGAGTGTGTTCACTGCAGCGGCGGCTGGTGTGTGAGGGGTGCTGGAGCGCCGCCTCCCCGCCGGCAAAAGAAGAAAAAAAAAAGTCAACCCCGCCCCCCTGCAGGTGGCGCCGGTACATTGACTTTCCTTTTTTTTTTTTGGCTCCTTGGCTGTCACATGACAGCCAAGTAGTGAGCCTATTGGTCGGTCATTAAAAGCTATGAGTGTGCGCTGAACGGGCACTCATAGCTTGATTGGCTGCCCTGAGCCTCCGCTCAGGGTGATTGGATGCGGGGGTGACTTCCGCTCCCACAGAAACCATGACCGCCCGGGGACCGACGAGGGGGGACAGCCGCTCTCCATGTGCCGAACTCTGCAGAACCAGCGCGCTCTCCGTATGCCGAACCTCTGCAACACTCCTGCCTGCTGGATGGGGTAAGTGCGTGGGGGGGGGCGACGACTCTGCAATGTACCCTACCTGTGTCACTGGCTGCAAACTGCCCCCACCTGTGTCACTGGCTGCAAACTGCCCCTCCTGTGTCACTGGCTGCAAACTGCCCCCACCTGTGTCACTGGCTGCAAACTGCACCCACCTGTGTCCATGGCTGCAAACTGCCCCACCTGTGTTACTGGCTGCATAACTGCCCCACCTGTGTCACTGGCTGCATAACTGACCCCACTTGTGTCACTGGCTACATAACTGCCCCACCTGTGTCACTGGCTTCAAACTGCCCCCACTTGTGTCACTGGCTACATAACTGCCCCATATGCGTCACTGGCTGCATAACTGCCCCTCCTGTGTTATTGGCTACAAACTGCCCCCACCTTTGTCACTGGCTGCAAACTGCCCCTCCTGTGTCACTGACTGCAAACTGCCCCTCCTGTGTTACTGGCTGCAAACTGCCCCTCCTGTGTCACTGGCTGCAAACTGCCCCACCTGTGTCACTAGCTGCAAACTGCCCCTCCTGTGTCATCGGTCACTGTGTCCTCCCCGTCAAACGTCGGTCACTGTGTCCTCCCCGTCAAACGTCGGTCACTGT
>BLSH010081055.1:13835-30193 GCA_018402905.1 Glandirana rugosa
CATATGTCGAGTCGTAGTGTCCTGTGTCATATGTCGAGTCGTAGTGTCCTGTGTCATATGTCGAGTATACTGTGTCCTGTGATGCTGAGCTATATACTGTGCCCTGGGATGCTGAGCTGTATACTGTGATGCTGAGCTGTATACTGTGTCCTGTGATGCTGAACTGTATACTGTGTCCTATGATGCTGAGCTGTATACTGTGCCCTGGGATGCTGAGCTGTATACTGTATCCTGTGATGCAGAGCTGTATACTGTGTCCTGTGATGCTGAGCTGTATACTGTATCCTGTGATGCTGAGCAGTATACTGTATCCTGTGATGCTGAGCTGTATACTGTGTCCTGTGATGCTGAGCTGTATACTGTGTCCTGTGATGCTGAGCTGTATACTCCTGACACAATATGTGGAATACAGGGGATGGAGTGAGTGGATTATATAAGGGGAGGGGCTTATTAGAAGTAGGAGGGGTCAAAAGGAAGGGCGGGGCCGGGCGCCCCCCCATCCAAAAACGTCACCAGCCGCCACTGGTTCACTGTGTTCATTTAGAAAAGGATGGCACTGATAAATGACATATTTACTAGCCCCTCCCCCCACTCTCCATCCTGAAACATCCCAGTTGGAGGCAGAGGAGGGAAGACAGCTGTACTGCAGGGTAGGGGGGGCAAACATGGGGGAAGCCTGGGTAATAGGGGGAATTGTCACTGTATGTAGTGATTAGGGTGTGCCCAAGCACACCTGGCACACCCCCTGTGCATGCCAATGGGGCAGTCGAATGGGCTGCTATATGCATGTTTATCGTGCCAAAGAAGCTCCTGCACCATTTTTTGCAAATGGCTTTGTGTGATTGCTGTGTGTTTTTGTTGGTCGCCAATCACGGCAAAAACGCAACGTGTTTAGGGTGCCATTATCATTTTAGCCTGATTTGGTGATTCCAAATGCAAATGGGGCCTCAAAATAATAAATAATTGGATCTTCTGACACTGTGGGGGCCATTTATTATAGTGCTGTCGTAAAATAGCTGCAAAATTACCTCGATTTATGGTAAATAGCACTAAAATGGTATTCACAATAGCGCTGGCGGCAAATTACTTCCAAACTCAAATTCACTATTGCTCCCAGATCACAACGCCCAGATCCTTACTCTAGTCAGGACCTGGAGTAGTGCAAATAGAAATAATGTTTGGAGCATGATCTGATCCCCTAAATTGTACTAAGATATGCGGTATATTGTTCGAAGATATTCTGCTTTTAAATCATGTGAAAAAGTGATTTCTACACAGAAAAGTCTGAGAAGAGATAAATTCCCCATCTCTTTACATTAACCACTTACCAACTGGAAGGTTTTCCAGCTTTAGGACCAGAGCACTTTTTGCGATTCAGCGCTGCGTCGCTTTAACTTGCAATTGCGCCGTCGTGCGACGTTGCACCCAAACAAAATTTGCGTCCTTTTTTCCCCACAAATAGAGCTTTCTTTTGGTGGTATTTGATCGCCTCTGCGTCATTTCTGATTGCTGCTATAAACAAAAGAAGAGCGACCATTTTTCAAAAAAAAAAACACATTTCTTACTTTTTGCTAAAATTCAAATCCAAAAAAAAAATATATAAAAAAACATTTTTTTTCACCGTTTTTGGCCGATTTATATAATTCCTCATATTTGTGATAAAAAAAAATCGCAATCGGCGTTTATTGATTGGTTTGCGCAAAAGTGGCCGCATTTACGGATGATGAGAATTCATTTCTGGGGTTTTTATTTATATTTTATTTTTTACTAGTAATGGCGGCGATCTGCGATTTTTAGCGGTACTGCGATATTTCAGTGGACATGTCGGACATTTTTGACACTTTTTTGGGACCAATGACATTTATTCAGCGATCAGAAGTTTAAATGTCCACTGATTACTGTATAAATGTCTTTGGCAGTGAAGGGGTTAACCTGCAGTGGGAGAGCTAGGGGTTGATCGTGTTCCCTGGGTGTTCTTACTGTGGGGGGGTTGGGCTAACATGGGCATGAGAGATCTAACTGATCCCAGTGACAGGGAGCAGTAGATCTCTCATGCCCCTACTAACAGAGCGGGGAATCGCCATGTTTACATCGGCGGTTCCCCGTTCTTTCCCTGTGGCCACTCATCGCGGCTCGCCGGCGGACATGGGGTCCGCCCGAGCCGCGGGCACACTCCTCAGGAGTGCGGCGGGTGCGCACCCCCTAGTGGCTGATTGCAGATCGCCGTCTATTTATGGCGATTCGCGCTCAGCATCCCGACTGCCGCCGTGAAAACACGGCGCGCGGTCGGGAACTGGTTAAGGCGGGGTTCACACCACTATGTGAACCATAGTGCAATCGGAGCAAACTCGCACAGGACCCTTTTTTTTCACAGATTAGATTCGCAATGCATCTATATGAACTGCCCTGATAGAACACTATGTTAATGGAGATGACTTGCGAATTTAATCTATCGCAACGGCTTAAATTCGCAGTAGAGTTCGCAGCAGTGTGAACCGAGCCTAACTTTTACTTGCTCATCTCAGAAAAATCTTTCCACAAACTAACACAGGTGTCTTTACAAACCACTAACAATACCATTGCTTCTGCAAATGTAAAATGAGTCACACTTTTATATTTTTTATTATTTAGAAATGATCCTAATTTGAGCTAAAAAAAAGTGATATGTGTACCAACATCAGAAATTATTATTATTATTATTATACAGTATTTATATAGTGCCGACAGTTTGCGCAGCACTTTACAATATTAGGGCAGACAATTACAATTACAATACAATTCAATACAGGAGGAATCAGAGGGCCCTGCTCGGTAGAGCTTACAATCTAGGAGGGAGGGTTCAATGATACAAGAGGGCAATAACTGTGGGGGGTGGGTTGATTGAGAATAAAAAAGTGCAGTTGTTAGGTGGCGGCAGGATAGGCTTACCTGAAGAGAAAAGTTTTCAGGGATCGCCTAAAGGTGGATAGATTTGGGGATAATCTGACAGATTGGGGTAGGGAGTTCCAGAGGATGGGA
This sequence comes from Glandirana rugosa, assembly GCA_018402905.1. NCBI lineage: Eukaryota > Metazoa > Chordata > Amphibia > Anura > Ranidae > Glandirana > Glandirana rugosa. Next base: position 16,854 of record BLSH010081055.1, read on the forward strand.
GCAGCACGGGAGAAGTCTTGGATGCGAGTATGAGAGGAGGTGATAAGGGAGCTGGAGAGCAGGAGGTCTTGAGAGGTGCGAAGAGGACGGTTAGGTTGGTATTTTGAGACTAGGCTGGTGATGTAGCTGGGAGCAGAGTTGTGGATGGCTTTGTAGCTTATTGTTAGTATTTTGAACTTAATTCGTTGGTCAAGTGGCAGCCAATGGAGGGATTGGCAGAGAGGGGTGGCAGACGCTGAACGGTTTGTAAGGTGGATGAGTCTGGCAGCGGGATTCATGATAGACTGAAGGGGGGATAGTCTATTTAAAGGTAGGCCAGTGAGGAGGAAGTTGCAGTAGTCGAGGCGAGAGATGACCAGGGAGTGAAATAGAGTTGAGCGAACACCTGGATGTTCGGGTTCGGTGGGTCCGGCTGAACTTCACAAAAAAGTTTGGGTTCGGTATCGAACTTGACCCCGGACCCCGAACCTCATTGAAGTCAATGGGGACCCGAACTTTTTGGCACAAAAATGGCTGTAAAAAAGTCCTGACAAGTGCTAGAGGGCTGCAAAAGGAAGTAAAATGGGGGTAAGAGTAGGACAAGTGTCCTACAAAAAAATGGGGATAGGGAAAATAAATGAAAATCAAATAAAAAAAATAAAAATGGGAAGGGGGGGTGGATGTGGAGTAGGAGCCTAGAGGTTGACTAGGCCGTGACCGTGGCAGTGTAGGTGGAAGTGGCAGTGGTGGAGGAGGAGGTAGCCAACACTTACTGTTGTTTGTTTTTTTTTCTAATTGGGGTAGCCCCCAAAATATTGAGGCATATTCAAAAAAACAAGTATACCAATGGTTGTGTGAGGCCGGTCTAAATGTCTAATCTGCACAAGGTACAGACAAGTCTTGTGGGATCCATGCCTGGTTCATTTTAATAAAGGTTAGCTTGCCCACATTGGCTGTGGACAGGCGGCTGCGCTTGTCTGTGATAACGCCCCCTGCTGTGCTAAACACATGTTCAGACAATACACTGGCTGCAGGGCAGGCCAGCACCTCCAAGGCATAAAGGGCAAGCTCAGGCCATGTGCCCAATTTGGAGACCCAGAAGTTTAATGGGGCAGACCCATCAGTCAGTACGTGTAGGCGTGTGCACACATACTGTTCCACCATGTTGCTAAAATGCTGCCTCCTGCTAAGACATTAGCTGGTTGTGCTGTTTGTTGTGGCGGGCTGCTGACAAAGCTTTGCCACATTTCGGCCATGCTAACCCTGCCTTCTGAGGTGCTGGCGGTGCCACAGCTGCGTTGGCGGCCTCTTCCTCCTCCTCCTCTGCCTTCGCCTTGTGCTTCCACTGAGCCCCCGGTGTCATTTGGGAATGTCCTCAGCAGCGTGTCTACCAGTGTGTGCTTGTAGTTGCGCATCTTCCTTTCACACCCCAGTGAGGGAATTAAGGATGGCATGTTGTCCTTGTAACGGGGGGTCCAGCAGGGTGGCCACCCAGTAATCGGCACAAGTTACAATGTGGGCAACTCGGCTGTCATTGAGCAGGCACTGCAGCATGTAGTTGGCCATGTGTGCCAGGCTGCCCAGAGGCAAAGACAAGCTGTCCTCTGTGGGAGGTATATCATCTGTGTCCTCCGTATCCCCCCAGCCACGCTCCAGTGATGCCCACGAGCTGCGTTGGGTGCCACCCTGCTGCAGTTCCTCCTCCTCATGATCTTCCTCGTCCTCCTCATCCTCCAGAACTGTGCCCTGGCTTGAATATTTTTTACCTGGCCTATGCTGGTGCAGGAACCCACCCTCCGAGCCACTTGTGAATGACTGGCCTGATAACCGTGGAAATGACCCCTCTTCCTCTTCCTCCTCCTCCTCCTCATCCTCCCGTGCCACATCCTCTTCCATCATAGAAGTGGGATAGTAACGCTAAGAACAGCGTCATCGGCACTGCCCATGTTGGTGGAGTACTCGAAACACCGCAATATGGTACACAGGTCTCGCATGGAGGCCCACTCACTAGTGGTGAAGTGGTGCTGTTCTGCAGAGCGACTGACCCGTGCGTGCTGTAGCTGAAACTCCACTTTCTCTTACGTACACTGACAGATGCAGCCCTTCTTTGACATGTGGGTTATATGCAGATCCTACTAGGAGTTAACTAGGCAAAAAGAAAGAAAGCAAGCTGGCCCCTCCCAGGGGGGCATCCTCCCTCTCTCTCCCATATAACCCCCCTGCTCTGCTCAGCATATCAGTTTTAATATGCCTAGTGCAAGGAGTTGACCTGGCTCCCTTATGGGACCTGCGGTTAAGATTTTTCTGCTACCGCTTTTTTTCTTTTTTTCAAGCTATCTGATGAAGACTGCTATCAAGAAGCCAGCGGGGGTAGAGGATTTCTAGCATCCTGCATTCTCCCCAGCACGGCCGACCGATGCGAGCTAGTCTTATGCTGAGGCGCGACCCGACGCATCGTGCCCGTTCCATGCGGGCGGCCAGTGGGTGACCCCCACTTACACCCGGTGACCGGACTCGGTGCCTGTCCAGGGGCTTGGCCTGCAGCTATCCATTTCCGGATGGGGAAGAAGGTCTGCGACCGGGTGGCTACCCGCTATGCCAGTCGGAGTGGTGAGTGACCCCCCTCTTCCCCCCTGGGGTGCGGAGGGGGGGCGCTGGGCGTACTGTAGTGTTTTTAGGCCGACCGGTGGAGGGTGGTCACTGGGCTAGTGTCCCTCTGAGTGTCCTTGTCCCCTCTCCCTCACCCCCCCTCCCCCCTCTCCTCCACTCCGCACCCCGCTCAAAAAACACATCTGTGCGTTTTTGTACCACCATGCGGCGATCCGCCACCATTTTGCGGCGGATCGCCGCCATTTTGCCGTAGCCGCGGCCATTTTGCTGAGGGTTTCCCTCTAGTGCCAGTGGCAGCCATTTTCCTGTAGTCGCGCCTATACACAGGCTTTTGGCCTCTTGTGGATGATCTCGGCGGCCATATTGGATGTCCCTGGAGCAGGGTAAAACATGCAAAACAGCAAGTATAGCTGGGCCTTCCCTGGGGTGCAGTAGCGGTGAGTGCAGTCCTCCTGGGGTCTCCCTGACGTTCTGTGGGGCGGTGGTGGGGCTGCATAGTGGGGGTGTCAGTGCATTTTTCTTTGCAAAATTTGACTGTCATTTTCAGTGATGCGATGGCAGATGATCCTGCAGGACCTTCTGAGGAGGAGTCAGCGGCAGCGCAGCCTGTGCTGGGGGCACTGGTGTCCTTGGATCAGTTGAGGGCAGTGTTTGGGGAATTTCTTCCCCGGGTGGGGCCGAGCAATGCTCCGGGGGCCCCTAAAAAAAGCCCGCCTCCCCCTTGTTCCTCTGGGGATGATTCTGACCCGGAAATGGCTTCGGGGGTCACAGGGACCCCTGTGGAGCTCTCAGAGGGTGAGCTGGTACTCTCAGACAACGAAGAGGACCAGGGGGTCTCAGTTGCGCGCGAAAAAGCGATGGGGTCTCAGTTGCGCGCGAAAAAGTGATGGTATCCGCACTGATATCTGGTATCTGTGCGTCCTTGCAACTGGACCAGGCAGGGGAGTCGCAGGCATCCGCATATGTTTGCAGGTCTGCTAGGCCACCCAGGCCACCTAAGGCTTATCCCTATGATACATTTTTTGACCACCTGGTCTATCAGGAATGGCAGCGTCCGCAGAATTCTTTCGCCCTGCCTAAACGCTTCGCTATACGCTATCCTTTTGAGGATAGTTTCGTAAAGAAGTGGACGTCTCCCACAGTGGATCCTCCAGTGGCTCGCCTGAACAAGGCGATGACCATTCCGTTGAAAGGGTCCCCCTCTTTTAAGGACCCAGCCGATAGGCGGACAGAGGTAGTGTCTAAGGCACTTTTCCTGTTGGCAGGATCGGCCATGCGGCCGGCCCTGGCGTCTGCCATGGCGGAGCAATATTTGTCTGATGGTATGGCAGAGCTGTGAGATGATTTGGACTGCGGCAGGACGCTGGAAGCGTCACAAAAGGCAGACCATTTGTTTCAGGGTGTTCGGTACCTGTGTGATGCAGCTCTGGACCTGCTTCCCATGTTGTCTAAGATGTCTGTTTTTGCAGTCATTATTAGACGAGTTCTCTGGTCACGGTCGTGGTCGGGTTACCACGTGTCTAAAAAAGGTCTTGCCGACCTTCCCTTTCAGGGTGGCCATCTCTTTGGGCCACAGTTGGATGAAATCATCAAGGATTTCATTGGAGGGAAGAGTACTTTTCTTCCGGAGCCCAGACAGCGGGAGTTTCGCCGCAAGCAAGGGCCTGTCTCTTCGGGTCAGAAGAGGTTTTTTTCGTGCCCCTGGTACAGCGGGCAAGGGCTCGAGGCCCGGCAAGCCTGGCGCAGGGGCCGGGAAGCATCCTTGGCAACGCAAGAATGAAAAGACAGAGGACAAGCCCTCCTCTGCATGATGGGTTGCCCCCACCCGACCATCAGGTGGGGGGACGTCTTCTGGGGTTCGCAGACAGATGGACTGCCCGCATTTCCGACCGTTGGGTGCAGGAAGTGGTGTCCTCTGGGTACAGGATAGAGTTCAGCACTCTACCCCCAGACAGGTTCTTCCCATCGAATTTGAGACTCTCTCAGGGGCATCGAGAGGCCCTCTTAAGGGCTGTTCAGGCACTCTCCGACCAGGGGGTGATTGTGCCAGTACCCCAGTTGGAGAGGTTTTCACGTTTTCTACTTGAACCTATTTGTGGTCTCCAAAAAAAGGGGGGGGGGGGTCAGGCCAGTTCTGGACCTAAAGGCGCTAAACCACTTTGTGAGAGCGTGAAAATTTTGGATGGAATCCATCCGTTCGATCGTGGCCACCCTGCACCAAGGGGAATAAATGGCGTCTCTGTACATCAGGGACGTGTATCTCCACATCCCCATTTGTCCCCGACACCAGCGATTTCTGCGCTTTGCGGTGGGAGATCTTCACTACCAGTTTGTGGCACTTCCCTTTGGGCTGGCCTTGGCTCCAAGCTAGTAGCCCCGGTCCTGGCGCTATTGCGGCAGAGGGGCATTGCGGTGGTAGCGTACCTCGACGACCTGCTCCTGAGAGCGGAGTCTGCTTCGGCTCTGGAGGAAAACGTGGTTATCACCATAACCTCGTTACAGGACTTCGGCTGGCTGATCAATCTGCAGAAGTCGACATTGACACCATCCTGTCACCTGGAATATCTGGGCCTGATCCTGGACACGGCACAGGCAAAGGTGTTCCTGCCTCCGGCCAAGTTACTGACCCTGCAAGCAGCGGTGTGAACCCTGCTGTCACGCCGGTAGTCTTCCTTACGGTTTTGTATGCGGGTGTTGGGGCTCATGGTTTCAGCCTTTGAGGCGGTCCCTTACGCCCAGAGCCACACTCGGCTACTCCAGCGAGTGATTCTGTCTCGGTGGGACAAGTCCCCACTGTCCCTGGACCAGGTAATCAGGTTGGAATCTCAGACCAGAGGGTCATTGACATGGTGGCTTCGGGCCCCGGCTCTTTCGCTGGGGAAGTCCTTCTTCCCCTGACTTGGTCGATAGTCACGACGGACGCCAGCCTATCGGACTGGGGGGGAGTCCTGGGACAGTTGTCTGCGCAGGGACATTGGTCAGCGCAGGAAGCTCGCCTTCCGATCAATGTGCTGGAACTGAGGGCGATCAGACTCTGCCTCTCCGACTGGACAGAAAGATTGCACGAGCTCCCGGTTCGGGTTCAGTCAGACAACGCCATGGCAGTGGTGTATGTGAACCATCAGGGCGGAACGTGGAGCTCGGCAGCAGCTGCGGAAGCAGCTCTCATTCTGCGATGGGCAGAACTTCACGTGTCGGCAATCTCCGCCATTTACATTCCGGGCATAGAAAATTGGCAGGCTGACTTTCTCAGTCACCAGACACTGGATCAGAGGGAATGGTCCCTACATCCAGAAGTGTTCAGCCAGATTTGCCACAAGTGGGGCACGCCAGATGTGGACCTCATGGCATCTCGGTTCAATCACAAAGTCAAAAACTTTGTGTGCAGGACGAGAGATCCGTTGGCGGTCGCCACGGACGCACTGGTGGTGCCTTGGGGTCGGTACCATCTTCTGTATGCCTATCCTCCCATCAAGCTTCTACCGCGCAGGGTGGAAGTGAAGGGGATTCCGTTGATCCTGGTGGCTCCGGATTGGCCTCGGCGTCCTTGGTAGGCCGACGTGGTGCGAATGGTGGCAAATGTTCCCTGCCGTCTTCCGCTGCGCGAAGATCTGTTGTCTCAGGGACCCATCTTGCACCCTGCTTTACCCTTGCTGGCTTTGATGGCTTGGCTATTGAGTCCCAGGTGCTGAGGGATCGGGGTGTCGCTGAATCCGTGATCCCCACTATGCTGAAAGCGCACAAGTGTACTTTGCGCAAGATTTATCATCGCACCTGGAAGGCTTATATTGCCTGGTGTGAGGCGGGGGTTTGGAATCCCTGCTCTTATGTTGTGTCCAGGGTACTGACTTTTTTACAGCAAGGCCTAGATAAAAAATTGGCTTCGAGTACTCTCAAGGGTCAGATTTCGGCTCTGGCGATTCTCTTTCAGCGGCCTTTGGCGTCACATTCGTTGATTTGTACATTTGTACAAGGTGTGCGCCATGTGGCTCCTCGGGTACGGTCGCCGGGAATTGAATCTGGTGCTCTCTGTGCTGCAGAAGCCACAATATGAGAAAATCAGGGATATCCCTTACAATTGTTGTCGCTGAAAGTGGCTTTCTTGGGGGCCATTACATCCGCTAGGCGAGTGTCTGAGTTGGCAGCGCTGTTCTGCAAGTCTCCTTACTTGGTCCTGCACAAGGACAAGGCGGTCTTGCACCCGTCACCTTCGTTTTTACGGAAGGTGGTTTCTTCTTTTCACATTAATGAAGATATTGTTCTTCCTTCATTGTGTCCGCACCCGTCACATCCCAAAGAATTTGAGTTAGTCATTGGATGTCGTGAGGGCCTTGCGTGTGTATTTGGTGGCTACAAACTCTTTTCAGAAGTCTGACACTTTGTTTGTGCTGACGGAGGGTCTGCGCAAAGGCATGGCGGCCTCGTCGGCTACTGTTTTCCATTGGATCAGACAGACCGTGACCCATGCGTATTCTGTTCGGGGCAAAGTACCCCCTTTCCCAGTCACGGCTCATTCTACCAGGGCTGTTAGCACTTACTGGGCTTTCAGACACCAGGTTTCGGTGTCACAGGTGTGCAAGGCGGTCACTTGGGCCTCGGTGCACACGTTTACTAAGTTTTATAAAGTTGATGTGTCAGCATTTTCGGATGCTGCTTTTGGCCATAAAGTTTTACAGGCGGCAGTGTAGGCGCGGCTGGCGCCTCCTGAGAGGTTTCTGTTGGGTACAGTTGTTGTTATTTACCAACCCCTCTTTTATGACACAGCTTTGGGACATCCCCACATGTCAAAGAAGGGCTGTGTCTGTCAGTGAACGTAAGAGAAAAAGGGATTTTATTAAAACTTACCGTAAAATCCTTTTCTCTGAGTTCACTGACAGACGCAGCACCCACCCCTCTGCATTGTGTTTGTACGGCTTGTTACGAACTGATATGCTGAGCAGAGCAGGGGGGTTATATGGGAGAGAAAGAGGAAGGCCCCCTGGGAGGGGTCAGCTTGCTTTCTTTCTTTTTGCCTAGTTAACTCCTAGTAGGATCTGCATATACCCACATGTCAAAGAAGGGCTGCATCTGTCAGTGAACTCAGAGAAAATTATTTTACGGTAAGTTTTAATAAAATCCCTTTATTGCCTGCTGCTGCTCGCACAGTCTCCCCAGCATGTGAAAGGTAAAGTTCCACCTTGTGGGCACGTTGCATAGGAGGCGGTGAGCGGGAAGGCTGAAGTTCCGCTGCAGCGCAGACATGCGAGCAGCAGCAGGGTGAGAACGCCGAAAGTGCACACAGACGGCCCGCACTTTATGCAGCAGCTCTGACATATCCGGGTAGTTTTTTAGAAAATTCTGTACCACCAAATTCAGCACATGCGCCAGGCAAGGGATGTGCGTCAAACCGGCTAGGCCCAGAGCCGCTACAAGATTTCGCCCATTGTCGCACACCACCAGGCTGGGCTTGAGGCTCAGTGGCAACAACCACTCATCGGTCTGTTGTTCAATGCCCGTCCACAGCTCCTGCGCAGTGTGGGGTTTATCCCCCAAACATATCAGTTTTAAAACAGCCTGCTGTCGTTTCCCCCTGGATGTGCTGAAGTTGGTGGAGAAGGTGTTACACTGAGTGGATGAGGAGGTGGTAGAGGAGGAGGAAGCGCAGTAGGAGGAGGCAACAGGAGGCAAAGAGAAATGCCCTGCAATCCTCGGTGGTGGAAGGACATGCGCCAAATGGCTAGCCGGCTCAGGCCCACCCGCCACTACATTTGCCCAGTGTGCAGTTAGCGAGATATAGGCCCTGATTTACTATACCTCCCAAATCTACTCCAGCAGTGCCTTAAAATAACTCCAAATTAAAGGCAACTACAACTTCAACTCTCACAGACTCGAGTAAAATAGCACACATGCTGCCTCTATTTGCCTGTGAAGATGCCTCTCAGATCACATGCTTGATGTTGGCTGGGATGGAACCTGTGAATTCCTCCATTTAATTGTATGCAAGTTCATTGCCATAAAAAAAAAAAATATTTCCACCCCTCTCTCTAATTTTAACAGCCTTAGCCCCAGGGGACATGTCTGAATAGAAAAAAAAGTTTCATTTTTTTTTTTTTTAGGAGCAGTGGTTTTAATAATGGTTAAAGTGAAAAAAAAAATATTCCTTTAACCACTTCAGCCCCGGAAGGAATTCACGCTTTAGGACCTGAGCACTTTTTGCGATTTGGCACTGCGTTGCTTTAACTGACAATTGCGTGGTAGTGCGACATTGTACCCAAACAAAATTTGCGTCCTTTTTTACCCACAAATAGTGCTTTCTTTTGGTGATATTTGATCTCCTCTGTGTCATTTGTGATCGCCGCTCTAAATAAAAAAAGAGCGACAATTTTTCAAAACAACCAATTTTTCATCGTTTTTGCTAAAATACAAATCCAATTGTGAAAAAATAAAAATCATTTTATTTACTTGTTTTTGGCCAATTTATATTCTTCCTCCTATCTTTGTTAAAAAAAAAAAATTGCAATTGGTGTTTATTGTTTTGTTTGCGCAAAAGTTGCTGCGTTTAGGGATGGTGCAAATTAATTTCTGGAGTTGTATTTTTTAAATTTTTTACTAGTAATGGCAGCGATCTGCGATTTTTAGCGGCACTGCAATATTGCAGCAGACATGTCAGACCATTTAGACATTTTTTTTTGGACCATTGGCATTTATACAGCGATCAGTGGTATAAAAATGTACTGCTTACTGTAGAAATGCCATTGGCAGTGAAGGGGTTAACCTGGAGAGGGTTGACTGTGTTCCCTATGGGGTGTTCTAACTGTATGGGGGCTGGGCTGCCAGGGGGAGGGAAGTGATCATGGCTTCTATATACAAGAAGCCTGTGATCACCGCCCTTCCCCCTCTGTCAGAACGGAGATCCGTTCTTTCACTGCAGAAGGGCCATCGCGGGCAGCCAGTGGCGATCGAGTCCGCCCTACCAACTCCCTGACCCCCCACAATGCTAGTCATTGCAGCTGCCGTCAGGTGAGGGCGGTTTGCGATAACGAACCACTTTGCCGCCGTCACGCGGCAAGTGCTTAAATATCATGCTTGGGGGGTCCCCTTAGTATGGATCTCTGTGATGTTTAGAACAGTGGCACCGCAAAATTACATTTTTAAAGGAAAATTGTCATTTAAAATCAGTTGTGGTTGGAATGTATTGCTGGTTCCCTGCAATATAGATAAAGATCACTGAAAAAGCATTGCGTTGGGGGTCTCCCCAATCCATACCAGGCCCTTCGGTTCTGGTAGGGATTTTAAGGGGAACCCCACGCCAAATTGTTAAAAAATGGTGTTGGTGTCCCCCCAAAATCCAAACCAAACCCTTATCCGAGCATGCAGCCCTGGCATGGCAGGGGGGGGGGGGGGATGGGTGAGTGCGCCCCTCTGAACCTTACCAGGTCACATGTCCTCAACATGGGGAGGGTGCTTTGGGGTCTGGTTTTGTTTTTGGGAGGACCCCTGTGCCTGTTTTTTGTTGACTTTGCTGTGGGGTTGCCGTTTAAATCCATACTATACCTGAGGGGCCTGGTTTGGATTTTGGGGTGTCCTTATGCATTTTGTCAAATTAAATTGAGCGTGGGGTTCTCCTTTAAATACTTACCAGACCCAAAGGGCCTATTATGCGCCTGGGGGTGTGACCCTACTCCGTTTTGGGGGTTTGACTTAGGCATGGCGTTCCCCTTAAAATCAAGGACACACCTGCAGCACCCCATAATATTGAATATGTATCTACCATTGCATATATTTACAAACTTCATAGTATGGAAGCCCCAAAAAGGTTGGTAATCAGCGTCTGCATAGTTTCTGTGAGAACTAGCCTGCAAAGTTGTTATTTTTACACATTCTCAATCTCTAGCTATGTTCTAAAATGTACCTGTAAAGTAGCCAGCAATCAATCGATTCCGGGTGCCAATCCCACCAGTTGTGTTAGGGACTTGCAGCTGACGGACCTCTGGCTCCCTCTCCTCATCCAGCTCCCATGAATCACCCCTTGCAAGGCACATGTTGTGCAAAATGCAACAGGCAAGGATGATCCTGGAAGCCCTTGGAGGAGAGTACAGTAGCTCCCCCCCGAGGCCTGGGCAAGCAGAGAAACCGAGACTTCAGTAAGCCAATAGTAAGCTCAACAATGGCCCGGCTTCTCCGCAAGGCACTATTGTAGCGATGTTGTGGCTGGCCCTGGGGGTACCTGATTGGAGCCATTAGCCACGTCAGCTGCGGATAGCCAGCATCCCCTGGAAAATAAACAAAAAACAAACATTAGTCCTTCTTATCCCTTTATGTGGCCAGAGATGCCTGTCTACAAAATGGGAGACAAGGAAGAATGTATTAAGCCAACCTGGTTTTTCAGCTGTAAAAATGTTCAAACTATCAAAAATGGCCCAAAACAACCAAAAACGCTATAGAATGCAGATCCCCAATGTTTTTGGACGTTTTAGACCAATTGAGTCAAATTTCCAAAAAAACAAACAAACCTGGCCCTTTAAAAACGCACCAAAAATTGCAAAAAAAAAGGCAAAAAAGGCCGTAATATAACACTGGTAAAAGGTGCAAAAATCACAGATAGACCTCTTTAACACTGAGGCACTTTACAGGCGCTATTTAGCCAAAACAAAGCGTATGTAAAGCGCCTCAAAAGTCACTCACCATCCACCCCAATGTGAAAGCCTGAGTGCTTTCACACTGTTGCGGTCCGCTTGCAGGATGTTACAAAAAGTCCTGCAAGCAGCATCTTTGGAGCGGTGCGGTGAGCGGTAATATACCACTCCTCCACCGCCCCTGCCCATTGAAAACCATGGGCAGAGCTTCCAAAGCGGCTGCACACCACCTCGGAAGCGCAGAGAGCGGGCACTTTTAACCCCATTTTAACCCCTTGAGGGGGGTTCAAAGCGCCCCACTCCTGCAGCCTTAGCGCCACTCTAACAGCAGTAAATCCCCGCTGTGACTAGTGGGGATTTACAGCTAATGCCCCACTGCCCCCAGTGTGAAAGTGCCCATAAGCTACAGACATTTTTTGGATTTTTTTTTAAAGTCCTGTGTGCATGATGCAGCACAGACATTTATTTTGTACCATATCTTGCACCATGTTTAGCCTAAACCTACATCAAATGACTCCTTGTTCATGTGGGAATACCATTGTAATGACCAGTGTGTTCAGCTTCTGTGGAGGGGGCAAACCTTTCCAGCTTGCTGCACATTAATGTTATTAGCTAGAGACAACCTCTCTAATGTTCCTGGGATGAGCTGCCAGGCTGGGTGCACACAAGTGGATCAAGATGTCAGCTTGTGTCCAACCAAGGTGCATATACATTGCATACAAATCTGTTTCTCTGTGTTGAGCATCTAATTTTGCCAAGCATCTATGTTTGTATGTAACTTTACATTTGAGTTGTAGATAAAAAAAATATACTTTACCAATAAGCCACCCGGGTGGCATTTGGCCACATTCAAATTTCCTGAAGAGTTCAGACTGCTTCAAGATGTAGGCATCATGGCAGGACCCTGGGAAAGCTGCTTGGACACTCATAATCCACTGCCTGGCGTCACAGACAACTTGGACATTAAGGGAGTGGTACTGTTTTTGGTTCCGATAACCAACTTCACTGATCCTGGGGGCCCTGATTGCCACATGTGTACAATCAATGGCCACCAGGATCTGTGGCATTTGAGCACGGTGGTAAAAAGCCACCTTCACATCATTCCACTCATCTTCATTTTGTGGCCAGTGTATAAATTGTGGTACAAGGTCAAGAATGGCATTTATGACCTGCATGAACATCCTGGACACTGTGGGTTGGCTTATGCCCATAATACTTGCAGAAGTGGCTTGGAAGCTGCCTCGTCCCAAGATATATAAGTTCACTAGCAGGCCCGGAGTGGGACAAAAAATAGGCCCGGGCATTTTAGACTGGGCAGCCCGATCGGGGGTGGCGGTAAGACAATCGTTCGCATAGGTGGTCGGTGACAGGAGATTCTGAGAAACATTCAAGTCCAGCTAAGAGACATCCCAATATAGCACAGGAGAGGCATCCCCAGACCTGCAATGAGACAGCCTCAGACCTGCGAAGGGACAGCCTCAGACCTGCAATGAGACAGCCTCAGGCCTGCAAAGAGACAGCCCCAGACCTGCAATGAGACAACCCCAGACCTGCAATGAGACAGCATCAGACCTGCAAAGAGACAACCTCAGACCTGCAATGAGACAGCCTCAGACCTGCAAATAGACAGCCTAGACCTGCAAAGGGACAGCCTCAGACCTGCAAAGGGACAGCCTCAGACCTGCAAAGAGACAGCCTCAGACCTGCAAAGAGACAGCTTCAGACCTGCAATGAGACAGCCTCAGACCTGCAATGAGGCAGCCTCAGAACTGCAAAGAGGCAGCCTCAGACCTGCAAAGAGACAGCCCCAAACCTGCAAAGAGACAGCCCCAGACCTGCAATGAGACAGCCACAGACCTGCAACGAGACAGCCTCAGACCTGCAAAGAGACAGCCTCAGACCTGCAAAGAGACAGACCCAGACCTGCAATGAGACAGCCTCAGACCTGCAAAGAGACAGCCTCAGACCTGCAAAGGGACAGCCTCAGACCTGCAAAGAGACAGCTTCAGACCTGCAATGAGACAGCCTCAGACCTGCAATGAGGCAGCCTCAGAACTGCCTCCGACAGAGTAACGTCCAGACTCCGACAGAGAAACGTCCAGACCCCGACAGAGAAACGTCCAGACTCCGACAGAG
>BLSH010081055.1:50743-62266 GCA_018402905.1 Glandirana rugosa
GTAACCACCAGTCACCCTTCTTACGAGGAATGTAACCACCAGTCACCCTTCTTACAAGGAATGTAACCACCAGTCACCCTTCTTATGAGGAATCTAACCACCAGTCACCCTCCTTACAGGGAATGTAATCACCATCTAACCTCCTTACAGGGAATGTAACCACCAGTCACCCTCCTTACAAGGAATGTATGTAAGGGACATTCCTCCCACTGACCACCAATCTAAGGAGTATTCTTCCCACTGACCACCAATGTAAGGAACATTCTTCCCACTGACCACCAATGTAAGGACCATTCTTCCCACTGACCAGCAATGTAAGGGACATTATTCCCATCTACCACCAATGTAAGGGACGTTTCTCCCATCTACTACCAATGTAAGGTACATTCCTCCCACTGACCACCAATGTAAGGGACATTCCTACCATCTACCACCAATGTAAGGGACATTCCTCCCACTGACCACCAATGTAAGGAGCATTCTTCCCACTGACCACCGATGTAAGGGGCATTCCTCCCACTGACCACCAATGTAAGAAGCATTCTTCCCACTGACCACCAATGTAAGGAGCTTTCTTCCCACTGACCACCAATGTAAGGAGCATTCTTCCCACTGACCACCAATTTTGGGACCATTCTTCCCACTGACCACCAATGTAAGGACCATTCTTCCCACTGACCAGCAATGTAAGGGACATTATTCCCATCTACCACCAATGTAAGGGACGTTTCTCCCATCTACTACCAATGTAAGGTACATTCCTCCCACTGACCACCAATGTAAGGGACATTCCTACCATCTACCACCAATGTAAGGTACATTCCTCCCACTGGCCACCAATGTAAGGGACATTCCTACCATCTACCACCAATGTAAGGGACATTCCTCCCACTGACCACCAATGTAAGGAGCATTCTTCGCACTGACCACCAATGTAAGGAGCGTTCTTCCCACTGACCACCAATGTAAGGAGCATTCTTCCCACTGACCACCAATTTTGGGACTATTCTTCCCACTGACCACCAATGTAAGGAGTATTCTTCCCACTGATCAGCAATGTAAGGGACATTCTTCCCACTGATCACCAATGTAAGGGACATTCCTCCCATCTACAACCAATATAAGGGACATTCCTCCCACTGACCACCAATGTAAGGAGTATTCTTCCCACTGACCACCAATGTAAGAAGCATTCTTCCCACTGACCACCAATGTAAGGAGCATTCTTCCCACTGATCACCAATGCAAGGGGCATTCCTCCCATCTATCACCAATGTAAGGAGCATTCTTTCCACTGATCACCAATGTAAGGAGCATTCTTCCCACTGATCACCAATGTAAGGAGCATTCTTCCCACTGATAACCAATGCAAGGGACATTCCTTCCATCTACCCCCCCCCCCCCTCACCCACCCTGAAGAAGCTGCAAACTATCTACAGGTGTATCTACATATCCCAATGGATACCCAACCAACCACCAACCCCACCCCCTCACCAGGCAACAGGGACCTGCGCTAGGCCTTTCTAACCAGAGTTGCTTTAGTGGCAACAAATTGTCTTCTCCTCTGTCTTATACATGTTAACTGACCTGTATATCTGTTTTTCTCTGTGTTACAGTTACTTCACAGCCTTACCGGAGATCCTCCTTCTACATGTTCATGCATGTACTACCTGGGACACTGCTCCAAATCTGCAGAACAAGAATGTCTTCTGGGAGTACCCTTCTCCAACATAGCCTGTGAACGGGCCACTGGATGAGCCTCCGGTAACACAGTCCCGTTAGAAGTGTTTTCCTATGTAGAAAAAAGAGAAGTCCATAACTTCTTCTCTGGTATGTTATGTTTTAGTTCTCTTTTGTGTTAGCCAATGTTGGGCCACCTACCACTCCATACCCTAACCGATAGAGCATGCACATCAACATAACCCCTGTACCCTTTTGGGCCACGGCCCTCTGGTGCCACTTATATATTCCCTACCACATATATATATATATATACTCTCCCTATAGAATCCCCCAAACTTGCTGATCCGCCATAAAAGTAGTTTCATGGAACGTTAAGGGGTTAAGGTTGAAATATTCCAAGAAACTCACTTGTCAGCTGAGGATTTCAATCGCCTGCCTAAGCTGTGGGTGGGCCAAGTATATGGCTCACCGATAGCCAGGGTCAAAGCTGGGGTCCTCCTTCTCTTTCATAGAAATTTACCACATAAGGTTCTCTCGGAGGAGAGAGATGACGAGGGACGGGTGTTAATACTTAGACTCAAGAAAGTCACTAGAGAATTGGTCTTAGTTAACACCTACGCTCCTAATCCTCCCTCCAAACTTTTTTTCCAAGACGTTACGTCCAGACTAGCTTCCCATATACATCTTGAATTGCTAATGGGAGGAGACTTTAACATGGTAAAAAGCCTCCAGAAAGACAGAGCTCATGATAAACCATCCCTAGAAACCCCAATGCTCACTCACACAACCTTTCTAAATCAATTTTCTAAAGCTCTCCAATTGATTGATGTATGGAGACTGGCCAACCCCATTGGGAAGGAGTATGCCTTCTTTTCCCCGCCCCACCAAAGTCTGTCTAGGATAGGCTACCAATTCTTCTATGCTTCAGTTCTCCTCTAACCCACAAATTTTGTTAATGGCTATCTCAGGCCATGCCCCAGTCTCACTAGTCCTGTCAGGGCTTGAACCACCCAGACCCGCCAGATCCTGGCGCTTTCCTTCTCAACTAGCGGGTAACCAGGAACTAATCACCACAATCAGGGACACATGGAATGAGTACCTAGAAACCAATTTAGCCCACTCCTGTGACCCCAACCTGTTCTGGGAAACAGGGAAAGCAGTCCTTATGGGAAAAATCATTGCATTTACTGCAGCCCACAAAAAGAAAACCGCTAGCCAATATCAAACTGCAAGTGCTACTCTTCGTGAGGTCCAAAACTCACCAGAGCATAAAAAGCTTTGGAGGGAAGCAAAAGAAAGCTTTGACTTGTGGGCCGAGGCTTGTGAGCGCTACTATCAAATGTGCTCCGTTCTTCAACACCATAAATTCGGGAACAAGGCCGGAAAACTTCCGGCCTGTCTGTGTAAAGGCCCCTATGCTTCCACACACAAAGCATAAAGCAACCAGATAAAGCGCTAGCTCACTTGCCCAAAGATGTTAGCAATATCCTAGAAAAATGATACGCTAAACTGTATGGGAGCGACCCCATAGATGAATCAGCTGCTCAAATCTTCCTTCAACAGGTATATCTCCCCCAAATTGCCAAATCCCACTTAGAAAAACTTAACGTACCCATTACCGAAACCGAGGTGAGCCAGGCCATAGCATCTCTGGCCCCCAACAAAGCCCCTGGCCAGACGGGTACACAGAATTCTTTAAAGCCGCCGCCGGCCGAGGACATGATCACCCCAACACTTACCACCCTCTACCAAAATATACTCAAGGGAGGATGCTAGCTACTCTCTGGGCTCCAAGCCCACATAAAATTAATACCCAAGAAGACCAAAGACCCTATGGAACCAGGGTCCTATCGCCCCATATCATTATTGAATCTGTATTCAAAAATCCTATCCAATCCCAAAAGGGGTGTGGCGGAGCAGGTGGGTAATAAAGGCAAATTGTACTTAGACCATGACTAATCAACTGACTGGCCTCATATACCCTATAAACTAGACGCTCTGAGATTGTGACCTAACACATAACATATGATGTAATCTCAAGATGTCACCAACACACATGGTCGTTTTACCTTTCAACATGTAATGTTAAATCTTTCAATAAAAAACTATTGAAAATAAAAAAATCCTATCCAAAATTATGGCTGAAAGACTGGCTACAATCATGCCATCCCTAATTCATCCCTTGCAAGCCGGCTTTACCTTCGGATGATCTGCCACTTCCAATATCCGTAAAGTTCTAGCAGTGTTGGAACAAGCCAAGGCCAACCCAGCCAGTGATATTGCTATTATCACATTAGATGCCGAAAAGGCCTTTGATAATATCAGTTTCCACTGGCTGAGATTGGTCCTCCAGAAATTTGAGATTACTGGCCCCATCGTACACTTAATCATGGCCATGTAATCAGCACCCTACGCCAATGTCGTAGCGGTGGACTTAATCTTAAATAAAATACCCCTTCATAAAGGAACCCATCAGTGATGTCCCCTGTCCCCCCTTTTATTTAACCTGGCCATTGAGCCTTTGTCCCGTTTTATCCTATTTCAATCTCAAATACAAATACACGGCGTCATGATCGGAAAGCAAGAGGTCCGATCAGCCCTCTTTGCTGATGACATCTTGATTTTTTTTCCTCAATCCCAAAAGCAGACATACCACATATACAAGAGATCTTCACCCACTTTAGAGAATGCTCAAGTCTTAGAATAAACTTTGCGAAAAGTAAAGTCCTGCCTCTGTTCCAAACCAGATCACCAACCTGGGCATCCCACTCCATTTTACAAATAGCCAAAAATCATATACATAACATACTTAGGCATCAGAATAGGCAAATCCCCGACATCTATCTACCATTTAAATTATCCACCTCTAATATCTAAAATGATAGGCAAAATGGAAAACTGGGCCACCCTCCCTCCTTTACCCTTTGCACACCATCCCCCTCCTGTTGAGGCATAAGGACATCCACGCCATACACAAAGCCCTGCTATCCTTCCTCTGGCGCAGTCGGCGACCCCGAATTACCCTAACTAAGCTATTCCTGCCTAAACAGGAGGGGGAGCCAACCTACCTAGCATTTGGAACTACAATCTGGCATGCCTATTGAGAGCGGGTATGGACTGGTTGGCAGGTACCTCCAAATTTTCCAAATTTGACTTTGGAGTCCCACATGGCAGACCCGGGTGGATTAGCCATGATTCTACACTGCAAATTACGTCTCCTACCAACAGGTCTGAAACAAAATCTGCTAATAAGAGATACTAATATTGCCTGGAGGGAGACTAGAAACAAACTGGGTCTCCCACTGTGCATCTCTCGCCACCTACCCATCATGGGCCATCCTCTATTTACACCCTCCAAACAGTTTGCGGCTTTTTCCATGTGGGCCTCCCATGCACTAACTAAGCTGGTGCAAATGTTTGACCTCACTACAGGCAGGGCTCTTCCCTGCAAGCCCTGCAAGCACAATTTAAATTACCTAACCACCACTTCATCTACACCCAGCAAGTGATCAGCTTTGCAGCCACACTCCACCCTGACAGACTAAAACGGTTCAAGACTTCCTTTCTGGACACCCTTCTGACAAAGAATCAACTTAAAATGTCAGAGGGCTATAAACCACTATCCTCAAAAGTCACACAGACTGGGATCCATTTCCACGTGGACTAAGGATTTTGCCTCTACAGAGGATGTGGACTTTGCACTGGCGGGCTACAACACCACACAAACATTTGTCAACAACGAATTTTGGAGAGAGCAGCATTTAAAAACCCTCCACCCAGCTTACATACTATTTTCAGTTTCCCCTACTTCAACAAACCCTTTTCAATGTCCTTGGTGTAACCAACACAGACCATCCCTGAAGCACAGACTATGGGAATGCCCACACATAAACGCCTTTTGGGAGCAAACAGAAAAGCTAATCAGCCTGGTCACAGGCTATAAGCCAACCAAGGACCTGCTTCCCCTTCTCTTCGGATACCTTGACCTCCTCGGATCAACTCAAGGCTAAAAGACTCATAGTTAGAGGCAACAAGACCTGGCTCACATCTTGCTTTATGGTAGCCAGGAGAGCCATACTAAAACAGTGGACTTCATCCACCCCACCCAATATCTCTATGGTCAAGATGGAGCTTAATGGCCTCCTGCGTAAAGAAAGTTTGGACCTTCTACTGTATATAAGCAACCACTCCCGCTTTCATAGGAAATGGGACCCCTTCATTGCTCAATTTGCCCACCATTCGGCTCTACCCCATCGAGTTTCTGGCCCTCCTGACAACGGGTGAGACCATCCTCCCCTTTCTTCCCTATACATCTTCTCCTTTTTGAATCTCAGAACAAGCACCAGGGGGTACTCTGCTCCACCCCCCACCACTGTCCACCCAGGACGCACTCCACTACCTAGGTCTTAAGGACGTGCCACACTTTTTCAACAGGTCCAGACTGAAGACTCTGCCGCCATGGACTATTTAGGCCCCCCTCCCATGAGTATACCCAAACTATCGCCACAATCTGTTTGACTATATGGTAGAGGTACCATGATGTTTAACTATGTTCATGTTTAACTATGTTCATGTACGCTGTATTCTTGCTACTATGGTAAGGTCCCCACTTTGGCCTCCACTCCTCTCCCCCACCCCCTTCCTCCCATTCAACGCCCCCTCCCCCTCCTCCCCACACTTTAGCTTGATAATTATATGCAGCATGTATCTTTATTGCTCTACTAATTTGTAAACTGAAAAATAAAATATGTTTGAATTAATTACAATAACATGCAATTGTTTTTACATCATATGGATGTGTATTTTCTGCAAATAAAGTCCCATGGGATAATTCTTTGTTGTCTGTAATGATTGGGGACATGGCAGAATTATGGCTCAATGGCTTTTGGCTTTTGCTTCAGAGACTGAAGATGATAAAAGATTTGTACCACAAATATTAAAGTGGATGTAAACCCTTCTGTCATGTAACCAGCAAACACATGTCTTATCTGTTACCTACCTTTGCTGCTGTCCAGTTAGAGGCCGGGCCTCCCTAACCTGTGTGCTTTAGTAGGCCCTCCTCAGCTGAGCTCCACCCCAGGCCTCAATTGGTAACAAGATATTTACCTGGCAGTGTAAGGCCTCATTGCTGATCAACATTTGTCCGTGTTTGGCTTGTGTGTGATAGTCTCCTTCGGTTGCTTTGAGTCTTATCCGTATTCTGATCCTTGGCTTGTCTCACTATCCCTTCCTGCTTGATACCTCGATCTTCGGCTTGTCTTCGGTTTCTCCTGTCTTCTGGTTGTCCTGACCCTTCGCTATTCTTCTGACTATTCTTACTGTTCCTGTGCTGCTGCTTCCTCTCTACCACCTGGGGCCAGGCCGAGCGTGAGCTAGGGGACCCTGGCGGCCGCGACCTGGATCCAGTTGCAGCCAAATCCATCCTCACCACTAGAGGCTCTGGTGAACACCCACTGGCTCTTAGATTCCGTGCCCTGGGGAAACAGATGCACTAACTCCCTGAGTTTCAGTGTCCATGCTCTAGGGAGTAGAGTTGAGCGAACTTCTAGAAGTCCGGGTTCTGC
Source organism: Glandirana rugosa (assembly GCA_018402905.1). NCBI lineage: Eukaryota > Metazoa > Chordata > Amphibia > Anura > Ranidae > Glandirana > Glandirana rugosa. Next base: position 57,991 of record BLSH010081055.1, read on the forward strand.
TGGTTCGGCCGAACTTCGGGACAAAGTCCGGGTTCGGGTCCGGACAGAACCCGAACTTTGTCCCAGACCCCGAACCCCATTGAAATCAATGGGGACCCGAACTTTTAGGCACAAAAATGGCTGTAAAAAAGTCCTGGAAAGTCCTAGAGGTCTGCAAAAGGAAGGAAATGGGGGTAAGGGTGGGACAAGTGCCCTACAAAGAAATGGGGACAGGGAAATAACTAAAAGCATTTTTTTAAAAATAAAAACAAAAAAATCAAAAAGCTGGAAAACCTTCCGGTTGGTAAGTGGTTAAAGAATCACTGTTAGGCCACATTACTTTAAACCGAGTGTTAAGAAAATAATTCTGAATTGTGACAGTGTATTTAAGTAGGGTCAAAAGAACAAAACAAACAGTATGATATAGCCTGCATGCGAGCAAATAAATGGTGTGAAAGCATAAAGTGTTGTCCATTTTTTATGACAATGTACCTTAACCACTTCAATACTATGCACTTAGAACACTTTAATACCAGACCAATTTTCAGTTTTCAGTGCTGTTGCACTTTGAATGACAATCAGTGCCCAGTGCCGCCTATGAGTGCCAATCAGTGCTGTCTATTAGTGCCCATCAGTGCCGCTTAGCAGTGTCCGTCAGTGCTGCATATCAGTGCCCATCAGTGCTCTATATCAGTGCCACCTCTCAGTACCCGTCAGTGCTGCTTATCAGTGCCGCCTAACAGTGCTCATCATCGCTGCATATAAGTGCCTCATCATCAGTGCCACCTCATCAGTGCCACCTCATCAGTGCCAATCAGTACTGCCACATCAGTGCCCGTCAGTGTAGCCTCATCAGTGCCCACCAGTGATGGAGAAAATGTACTTATTTACAAAGTTTTGTGACAAAAATAGAGAAATGTTTTTTTTTTCAAAATTTTCGGTCTTTTTTTATTTGTAGCGCAAAAAATAAAAACCGCAGGGGTGATCAAATACCACCAACAGAAAGCTCTATTTGTGGGAACAAAATGATAAAAAATTTGTTTGGGTGCAGCGTCGCACGACCGCGCAATTCTCATTCAAAGCGCAACAGCACTGAAAATTGGTCTGGTAGTAAAGTGTTCTAAGTGCATGGTATTGAAGTGGTTAAAAAAGATATATTGGAAAAATGGAAAAAAAAAAAAAGCTTTATTTGTGGAAAGAAAAAGACATCAATTTTGTTTGGGTACAACGTCGCACGGCCGCGGAATTGTCAGTTAAAACGACGCAGTGCCGTATCGCAAAAAATGGCCTGGTCATTAAGGGGGTAAATCCTTCAAGGGTCTAAGTGGTTAAAGAAACAATAATGGCCAATGCAGTACTTATCCAGAAAAAAATAAAGGATTGAAAAAATGTATCCTTGGGAACATAGTTGCCTTAAAAATAAGTATTGAGTTTTATTGGTTTCAGGTCAGCATAAAGAAACAGATATTCTTGCGGAGCACACAATGCTACCTGGTCAATTCTTTACAATTGTGAAATAGCTGTAGGAAAATTGGGTGTGGGATGTTGGTTTTGCTAAACCACCATAACCTTATGGAAATATTCATGCGGAGGAGCACAGGGTTATAACCAAGCTAAAAGAAAAAAAAATCTTTACAACTGTGAAAAAGCTGTGCATTGGGCATTGCAAATGAAATCTGCCATTGACAAGAACAACAGCAATGGACCCCATGTGAGATGGTAATGGTGGAAGGCCTACAGCAATGGCAGTAGATCTTAATGGTGCCAGGTCAGCAGTAGTAGAAGGAGGTGCTAGTGGTTGCCGGGTGTATTTATGGGGCAGGAAATGGCAGTGGTGGCAGGAGATGGGATTTATTTCAGGACCGCAGCAATGAAAAGAGAGGCTTGGGCCCCTTTCACACACACGGACCGTTTGTCCGTTTTTCATCCATCCGTTGACGGATGAAAAACGGACATCAATGCATCTCTATGGAAAAACGGATGACCACTGATGATCATTCCGTTTTCATCCGCTTCCGTCAACATCCATTTTTTTGAACGGATGAAAGTCCTATTTTTCATCTTTCAAAAAAAAGGATTTGGATGAAAAACGGATGTAAACGGACGAACGGATGACCACAGATGAAAAAACGGATGAAAAAATGGACGAAAAAAAAAAAAATTGTAGACGCTAAAACTTTTGCACAAACCAACAAATATATTTCTCTTATTTGCGATTTTTTTTAACCAAAAACATGTAGTAGAATACATATTGGCCTAAACTGAGGAAGAAATTCGTTTTTTTACATTTTTTTTTGGATATTTACTATAGCAAATAGTAAAATAATATTGATTTTTTTTTTTTGTCGCTCTTTTTTTGTTTTTAGCACAAAAAATAGCACAAAAAATAAAAATCACAGGTGATCAAATACCACCAAAAGAAAGCTTTATTTAAAAAGATATTGGAAAAATTAAAAAATGATGAAAAACGGATGAAAAAAACGGATGAAAAAACGGATGAATACTTCATCCGTTTTAATGTGACGGAACTGATGAACTGATGAGTGGTCCCTATGTGTGAAAGGACCCTAAGGCTTTACAGAAAATAAATATTTTGGGTGGAAAAATTCTCAATAAATTTGCATCTGCAGCAGCACCTTAGTATTTGTTACTGATTAACCACTTGCTGACCGCCGACCGCAGTCTGACGCCGACAGAGTGGCTCCTTATCGCAAACCGCCGTCATATGGCGGCGGCTGTGATAACTAGTGCTGTGAGTGCGCGCACCACCGGAGATGCCCTTGTGTGCTCACTGTGTTGGGGGGGGGGGCTAGGGAGCGGGTAGGGTGGACTCAATCGTCGCCAGCTACCCAGATGCCCCCCCCCCTGCAGTGAGAGAACAGAGGTGCGTGTATGTAAACACGGATCTCCGTTCTCATAGAGGGGGAAGGGTGGTGATCACAGACTTCCTCTATATGGGAGCCGTGATCACACCCTTCCACCAGCCAGCCCAGCCCCCATACAGTTAGAACACACTGAGGGAACACAGTTAACCCTTAAAGCGCCCCCTCTAGGATAACCACTTCACTGCCAATGGCATTTACACAGTAATCAGTGCATTTTTATAGCATTGATCGCTGTATAAATGCCAATGGTCCCAAAAAAGCGTCAAAATGGTCCGACATGTCCGCCGCAATATCGCAGTACCGCTAAAAATCGCAGACCGCCACCATTACTAGTAAAAAATGAAAAAAATTAAAAATCCCCAGAAATGAATTCTCATCCGTAAACGTGGCAACTTTTGTGCAAACCAATGAATAAACGCCATTTGCGATTTTTTTAAACAAAAATATGAGGAGGAATATAAATCAGCCAAAACCGATGGAAAAAAAAGATTTTTTTTTTTGGATTTGGATTTTACCAAAAAGTAAGAAATTTGGGATTTTTTTGCAAAATTGTCGCTCTTCTTTTGTTTATAGCGGTGATCAGAAATGACGCAGAGGGGATCAAATACCCCCAAAAGAAAGCTCTATTTGTGGGAAAAAAAGGACGCAAATTTAGTTTGGGTACAACGTCGCACGACCGCGCAATTGTCTGTTAAAGCCGAATTGCAAAAAGTGCTCTGGTCCTAAAGGGGGAAATCCTTCCGGGGCTGAGGTGGTTAAGGGATTGAAGGACCTTAGGTATGAGGAAAGATTACAAGCATTGAACTTATTCTCTTTGGAGAAGAGACGCGCTCCTTCCGGGGCTGAAGTGGTTAAGGAATAGTTCATTTTAGCTAATGTCAGCCAGTCAACTCCGTCCACAGACAGACAAACTCTTTTATCAGTCACAAGGCCCCTAAAGTTGGGAGTTATGATTATCTTTACTATGAAAATCCTCCCTTCTCATGGAATCTGATCTCTGTATTTGATATTAGTGACCCAGCCCAGCCTCGCCCTGTGTGATAGAATGTGACCGACCCAACGGCATTCTTCTCCGTAGCCAGAGACTTTCACTGTCACGTCTCTCTTTTGCTGTCGGCAATGGCGTCTGCTGATCTGAGAGCTGAGCTGGAATGTTCCTTCTGCCTGAACATTTATACAGATCCTGTAATGCTGAGATGTGGACACAACTTCTGCCGGGTCCGTTTATTGATCGTGTGCTGGATACACAGGAGGGGTCTGGAGCAGGGCCAAATCTAGCCAGTCTGATGTGCGGATGTAATAAAAAATATCAGGGGGGCAGAGGATGGGAGATCAACAGGCAGGGCTGGCCAAAGACATTGTGCTTCCTGGGTCCAAGAATGAAATGCTGCCCCCCCCCCCCCCAGTGGCGC
>BLSH010081055.1:91969-104087 GCA_018402905.1 Glandirana rugosa
GGAGTCACTGGATGAGGCTTCTGAGAAGAGGAAGGAGACACTGAGGAACGTTCTGCAGAAACATCTGACAAAGAGAGAGGAGACGGAGGAAAGAGTCCAGAGTCTGCAGGAACACCGGAGGAAAGTAGAAGAAGAAGCAGCCGGTGACACAGAGAGAATCACTGCCCTGTTTAGAGATCTCAGGAGACGTCTGAAAGACCTGGAGAAGAAAGTCCTGAGGGAAATCTCTGGGAGGGCAGAGCGGATCTCCATCTGCATCCGGGATCTGGAAATAAAGAAGGAGGAGCTGTCCAGGAAGTTGCGTCACATTGAGGAGCTGTGTAACGTGACGGATCCACTGACTGTCTTACAGGAATCAGACACAGGTGACTTGTGTGATACTGAGGATGGAGATAATGAGGACAGAGAGAGACATGAGAAGCTCCTCCATGATGGAGGGGGTCTGGATGTGGATGGGGTATCACACACATTACACACATTATCTGATATAATAACAGAGGGAAATGTTTACTTCTATATAAAGGAAGCTGCAGACATATTACTGGATGTAAATACAGCTCATAATTATCTCCATATATCAGATGACAAAAAATGTGTATCCTGGTCAGATAGAAACCAGAATCATCCAAAAACACCAGAGAGATTTCAGATTCGTCCACAGGTGTTAAGCAGGTGGAGTTCCTCCTCAGGGAGACATTACTGGGAAGTGGATGTCAAGGGTTCAGATAGATGGGGAGTCGGGATGTGTTACCCCAGTATAGACAGAGGAAGAGGCGTGCAGTCAGGGATTGGAGATAGTAAGAAGTCCTGGGGTTTGTACAGGGATGGTAATCATTACGGGGTGATACATGACAGTAAAGGGATCCTCTTACCCACCAATATCTCCAGTAACAGAGTCAGGATATATCTGGATTACGAGGCCGGGAGGATCTCCTTCTATGATCTATGTGACCCAATCCAACACCTCCACACCTTCACCACCACCTTCACTGAGCCCCTCCATGCTGGGATATTTGTAGGGAGAGGTTGTATAATAAAGATCTGTGGGGGGAACCAGGAGATATAAAACCTGGTGACATCACATGGAGGATGGGATCAATGGAATGCTCAGCCAATAGGATAATAAAGTGGGTGGGCTTAAGTTAGTGTCCTGCAGGTTTTTCTACTATAAATAAATGTAGGGAGATTTCTTCCTCCGTCACTCATTGATCACTGTAATTGGGTAGAATATCTGGCATAACTGTTAATAACATGGTCCTATTGGTCAGTAAAAATGGGTGTGGCCTATCTATCTATCTATCTACTTCTGAAATTAAGTAAAGTCTATTTTTTTAACATGTTATACTTACTTGCTTTGCATTGCACAGAACACCCCCAAATCTCCTCTTCTGGTGTCCCCCACTGGCACTTTTGGCTCCTCCTTGTCTTTGTGTTCCACCAAAAGAAGACATTCTCTATGGGGCTGCACCTGTAGGATCACTCCCCAGTTTGGCCGGGAGCATCTATCGACACACAAGGCAAAAACTGGGACCTTTTTTACCTTAATGAAGGAAATGTCTTTACTTCCACTTTAATAAAATGTGATGTGTTACTAAAGTGTATGTCCAGCCAAAACCTTTTTCTTGGTCTTGAATGTTGTTGGGAAGGGTTAGAACCCCCGTCCAGGGCTGTCTTTAATATGGGGCAAAAAGGGAAGCGCCCCAGCCATTCATGTGGGGACCAAAGCAGCTGCCCCTTGAGCCCGCACAGCCCTCAAATAGTTGATAAGAGGATTCGGAAGGGCCCAAAAAATGTTTGCCCAGGGTCCAATCAATATTAAAGATGGCCCTGCCCCCCATCAGGTATTTTACAGCTCTCTGGGGCTCCATTTGATAGATTTAAATAAAATTCAATCAATGTGCCACACTTTTATTAGCTCTGGTTCAAAGTGAGGGAACAGATCAAATATAATCTACAACTGATAAAACATATCAATCAAATAAAATTAATGTTACTTCAGAAAACCATAAGTGCTGAATATACATAAAATAGTGAAGTAAACAGTTCTCAGTATCTGTGCAATAGTAACACTGTGTAAAATAATATAAATATATAAGTGCTGTGCTTAATATAATTCATTAGAAAAGTCCAGTTCCTTATTGCTGTCATGACAATCACCGCCAATTCACCGCATGCTTCTTAAAGGGCTCAATTGTTTTTTGAACTGGTGGAACACCTCACTCATGCTCCCCTTTGGGTTTATTCTCACCTGAATGCCAGTGACCTTACAATTAAGTCTGGTCAAAGCATTCTTTCTAGTTCTATCCGGACTACAATGCTAAGATGTCCGTATCTCCTTACTAGAGTTGAGCGAACCCTGAACTGTAAAGTCCAGGTCCGTACCGAACTTTGGGGTGTCCGTGACCCGGACCCGAACCCGGACATTTGAAAAAAAGTTTGGGTTCGGGTTCTGGGTTTGGCTATTTGATCATGCATGTTGAATAGCTGCAGGGCAGCCAATTAACAAGCGTTTCACTGGTTTGCCCTTAGAAGCCATCACAGCCATGCCTACTAATGGCATGGCTGTGATTGGCCAGTGCATCATGTGACCCAGCCTCTTTATAAGCTGGAGTCACTTAGTGCTGCATGTCACATGCTCTCTGGGTAGTGTAGGGAGAGGATGCTGCCGGTGCTGTGAGGGACAGATTGCAGATAGATAGATAGGTAGAGATTACTACTACTACTGCTTTTAGGGACAGATTGCAGATCTCATCCTGCATTACAGAACGATCTGACTGGACTAGGTAGAGTCTACTGCTTAGAGGGACAGATTATTGTTCTAAAATCATCTTCTAGTTCTATAGGGAGAGGTTCCTGCTGTTGCTGTAAGGGACAGATTATTGTTCTAAAATAATTTTACTTCCTTTTGCAGCCCTCTAGCACTTTCTAGGACTTTTTTACAGTAATTTTTGTGCCGAAAAGTTTGGGTCCCCATTGACTTCAATGGGGTTCGGGTAAAGTTCGGGTCAAATTCGGTACCAAACCCGGACTTTTTCCCGACGTTCGGCCGAACCCACCGAACCCGAACATCCAGGTGTTCGCTCAACTCTACTCCTTACATCTCCTCCTCAGTGTAGCTGTTTCACTCCATGTATTCCATATATATAAAATAAGTCATCTCCAATAGGGCTTATATCTTTAAAACCGAGTAGTCTTTATTAACCATTTAAGGACAGGAAGGTTTTACCCCATTAATGACCAGACCATTTTTTGCGATATGGCACTGCGTTACTTTAACTGACAATTGCGCAGTCGTGTGACGTTACATAGTTAGCCAGGTTAAAAAAAGACACAAGTCCATCTAGTTCAACCAAAAAGAAAATATATAACCATACAATCCCATATACAATCCTTCACCCAAAGTTGATCTAGAGCAGTGGTTCTCAACTCCGGTCCTCGGGGCCCCCCCAACAGGCCAGGTTTGCAGGATAACTGAAATACATCACAGGTGATAGAATTTTACTGCTCAGTGATTGCAGTATTCTAGTCTGCATCTCCCCAAGGTAATACTTAAAATCTGGCCTGTTGGGGGAGCCCGAGGACCGGAGTTGAGAACCACTGATCTAGAGGAAGGCAAAAAAACCCCAGCAAAGCCAATGATCCAATTTGCTATAATGAGGGAAAAAATCCTTCCTGACCCCCCGAGAGGCAATCGGATTTTCCCTGGATCAACTTTGCTTATAAATGTTAGTAACCAGTTATGTTATGTACATTGACCACTTCCCGTCCAACCTATAGACAAATGATGACCGGGCGGGGGATTCCTTATCCTGACCAAACATCTATTGATCAGTGATGCGATGTAAAGAGCTTCCAATCACGGCTGGTCACAGTGTAAACAGGAAGAGCCATTTATCGGCTTTTCCTCTATTCATTTCTGCAGACGCGAGGAGAGGAGATCCAATCTGTGGCTCTCCTGACAGGGGGGGTCTGATTGTTTATCAGCACAGCCCTGCCTAGGATCACCACCCAGGACCACCAGGGAACCCACCCAGGACTACCAGGGAGCCGCTCAAGGAGCCCACCCTGACCACCAGGGAGCCCTCCTTAGACCACCAGGTAAGGGGCACAATGCCCAACATGGATGGCACTCCAGGGAATGCCCACCTTACAGTGCCCTCTATCAGTGCCCACCAGTGCCACATATTAGTGCCACCTATTAGTGCCCATCATTGCCACCTATCAGTACCTAGTGCCACCTATCAGTGCTCATCAGTGCCGCCTATGAGTGCCCATCAGTGCCGCTTAGCAGTGCCTGTCAGTGCTGCATATCAGTGCCACCTATCAGTGCCCATCAGTATTGCTTATCAGTGCCACCTATCAGTGCCCATCAGTGCTGCATAAAGTGCCTCATCATCAGAGAAAAACTTTTTTTTTCAAACTTTTTTTTTTAATTATTTGTAACGCAAAAAATAAAAACCCCAGAAGTGATTAAATGCCACCAAAAGAAAGCTCTATTTGTGATAACAAAATGATAAAAAATTTGTTTGGGTACAACATCGCACGACCGCGCAATTGTCATTCATAATGCGACAGCGCTGAAAGCTGAAAATTGGCCTGGGCGGGAAGGGGGGTAAGTGCCCGGTATTGAAGTGGTTAAGGAAAGAATCCAGGCCTTTTTTAAAGCAATCTACTGTGCTGAGGGGCGGTGCTATACAGCAACTGGGATTCTGTACTGGACGCTGTATTAACCTGTGTGGGCTGGGGGTCGGAGATTAGCAGCACCGTGATGCAGTACCAGTAATGAATTAATGCGATTAAAGAATGAATATTGATGTAAGAGCATTACTATTTGATTAAACTTGGTATTTAAGAGGTTTTACACTATCGGAGGCTATGTGTGATTTGTTTCTACATGTGGAGCGATTTTACCAGCGGTGGACTGTAATGATCGTATGGGAGTCAGGCAGTCATTGCGGCATGTATTGAGACTAAGGCCTCATACACACGGACGTTTCTTAACCACTTCAGCCCCGGAAGGATTTCACACTTTAGGACCAGAGCACTTTTTGCGATTCGGCACTGCGTCGCTTTAACTGACAATTGCGCGGTCGTGCAGCGTTGTACCCAAATGAAATTTGCGTCCTTTTTTTCCCACAAATAGAGCTTTCTTTCGGTGGTATTTGATCCCCTCTGCGTCATTTCTGATCGCCGCTATAAACAAAAGAAGAGCAACAATTTTGCAAAAAAAAAAAATTCCTAATTTTTGCTAAAATACAAATCCAAAAAAAAAATATAAATTTTTTTTTTTCAATAGTTTTGGCCGATTTGTATTCTTCCTCATATCTGTGATAAAAAAACTCGCAATCAGCTTTTATTGATTGGTTTGCACAAAAGTTGCCGTGTTTACGGACGTTGAGAATTAATTTCTGGGGTTTTTATTTTATTTTTATTTTTTTACTAGTAATAGCGGTGATCTGCGATTTTTAGTGGTACTGCAATATTACGGCGGACATGTCTGACCATTTTGACACTTTTTTGGGACCATTGGCATTTATACAGCGATCAGTGCTATAAAAATGCACTGATTACTGTGTAAATGCCATTGGCAGTGAAGGGGTTAGCCTGCAGGGGGCGCTGTAAGGGTTAACTGTGTTCCCTGGGCGTGTTCTAACTGTATGTGGGCTGCCCTAGCAGGGGAAGGGGGTGATCACAGCTTCCATATACATCAGTGGTTCTCAACTCCGGTCCTCAGGACCCACTAACAGGCCAGGTTTGCAGGATAACTGAAATACATCACAGGTGATATCATTTGCTGCTCAGTGATTGCAGTATTCTAGTCTGCATCTCCCCAAGGTAATACTTAAAATCTGGCCTGTTGGTGGCTCCTGAGGACCGGAGTTGAGAACCACTGATATAGAGGAAGGCTGTGATCACCACCCTTCCCCCTCTAACAGAACAGAGATCCGTGTTTACTTACACGGACCTCCGTTCTTTCACTGCTGGGGGGGGGCATCGCGGGTAGTCAGCGGAGATCGAGTCCACCGTACCCGCTCCCTGGCCCCCCTGGACACGGTGAGCGCGTGAGCGCGCCTCCAGCGGCGCGCACGTGCTCACAGTACGCAATCTGGCAGCCACCGTCATATGGTGCCGTTTTGCCTAGCAGAGCCATATTGTCGCCGTCAGCCTGCGGTTGGCGGTCGGCAAGTGGTTAAAATAAACAAAACGTCGGGCCCAAAAAAAAATCTGCTTTTCTCGGCGTTATGCATCGGCGTTAGTGAGCGTCGGCGTCAATAGGCGTTTTTTTAAAAAAAATCATTCCTCTGCTATTTTTCAACCTAAAAACGTTGGCGTCAACAAACGGCAGTTAACGCCGGTGTGGCGTTAGTTGGCGTTAGTGAGCGTTTTGCGGTGTCAAAAAACGCCAAAACGTTACAGCCTCAGAACACGCTGGGTTCTTGTTTCAGCTCACTAACGCCGACACCATCTACAGCTCAAAAACATAGGCGTTTTTATGGGGCCATTGACTAACATGGAGAGCTGCAAAAAATGCCAGAAATTGCCGGCGTCAAAAAACGTCCGTGTGTATGAGGCCTCATGCTTTATATTTTTTGGCATCTGGTAAGCCTCTTTCCTTAAGGGTGTTTACTTTCATCGGAACACTGGTGGAGGATTCTTTCCTTTGTGGATGTCACTTTTGCTGATTGTATCACCTGCTACCACACAAATTGGACTTTTTTTTTTTCCATTCAAAATTTTATTTTGCCAAGAGTCAGTACAATACACACAAACAAAAGGCGTATTATATATAAAAGGGGATCAGATAATACAAAACACATTTCAGTGGTGTACAGCGTACATTGTTTTACGTATTTAGGTCAACAGCCATTATCAGGTAGCATCTATCATTTACTCATCACAGACGTTCTCGTTCTGGTTTTTCCGGTCTTCCCAGCAGGTGTACCGAGAGGACTGCAGGTGTTACTTAAGGCTCCTGGTTGTAGCCGAAAAGGGGGGGAAATATTCTGACTTTTTTTTTTGCACGATTATTTCATGGACATTTCACAAATATTATATTTTGTATATTCTTTTGTTTTGTTATTTCACTGGTTATTAGAAGGGCATATTATTGTTCATTTATGCCCTACTGTGAATTTTGCGCTTTTATGAAACCACAGTTATTTTCACCTTATTGTATTTAATTTTGTCTATTAAGTAGCAGCATTTTTTTCACTTTTAGGTTTAACATTAGCGCAGTGTCTGTGTTTATTATAATCAACTGTGCTGGCCAGAACCACCTCTGGAGGGAGTCTATTCCACATTTTCACAGCTCTTACTGTGAAGAAACCTTTCCGTATTTGGAGATGAAATCTTTTTTCCTCTAGACGTAAAGAGTGCCCCCTTGTCCTTTGTGATGACCTTAAAGTAAATAACTCAACACCAAGTTCACTATATGGACCACTTATATATTTGTACATGTTGACCATATCCCCCCTTAAAGCGGAGGTCCGCCAGGGAAAAAAAAAATTAAAAGTCAGCAGCTACACATACAGTAGCTGCTGACTTTTAATAATAGGAAACTTACCTGTCCTGGAGTCCAGCGATGTCGGCACCCGCCGCCGATCTTCGGATCGGGGGACAGGTGCAGCCGCCTCCATTGCGGGTAAGGGAACCCGGATGAGTAGCATTACAGCTTCATGCCGGGCACCTTAAAGTACATGCGCGAGGCTCCGCCGCGCTCTGCTATTGGCCGGGTGGTCAGTAGCAGAGCGAGCAGGGAGGAGGGAGCCGGGCTGCTGACGCAGAAGCCGGCCAGAGCTCCCGGATGTGTGGAAAAGGACACCTGTCTAAAGACAGGTGTCCTCTTCCCCCTCCCCCCCAAAAGGTGCCAAATGTGACACCTGAGGGGGGAGGAATCCAACCAGCGGAATTTCCACTTTTGGGTGGAACTCCGCTTTCATCTCCTCTTCTCAAGAGAGAATAAATTCAGTTCCTCTAATCTTTCCTCATAGCTGAGCTTCTCCATGCCTCTTATTAGTTTGGTTGCCCTTCTCTGCACTTTCTCCAGTTCCCCGATATCCTTTTTGAGAACTGGTGCCCAAAACTGAACTGCATATTCCAGATGAGGTCTTGCTAATGATTTGTACAGGGGGGGAAAATAATGTCTCTATCTCTGGAGTCCATACTTCTCTTAATACAAGAAAGGATTTTAATCGCTTTGGAAACCACAACTTGGCATTGCATGCCATTATTAAGCTTATGATCTACCAATACCCCCAGATCCTTCTCCACTATGGATTCCCCCAGTTGTACTCCCCCTAGTATGTATGATGCATGCATATTCTTAGCCCCCAAGTGCATAACTTTACATTTATCAACATTAACCACTTCTCTAAGGGTGGACGTACTATGACGTCCTGCCTTTGAGAAGTGATATCTGAATGGTGCATGCAGCTGCAGGCACCATTCAGATACTGTTTTTTTCTGCAGACAATTCTGCACATGATAAAAGTGGTCTTAGCGGCGGAATCGCCGCAAGATCACTTTTATCAGCGGCGGGAGAGGTGCCCCCCCTCCCGCCGCTTTCCGGTCATCCTCTCCCCCCAGTGTCCGGGATCCGACTGAGCGGCTGAAGCCGCTCACTCGGCTCCATAACACGGCTCGGCGGAAATGACGTCAGAAGTCACGTGCGCCCAACGGCCTTAAAGGGCCCGTTTTTTTTTTGGCCTATCATTTTTTTCAGATTTTTTTTTTTTTTTTTTGCATTGAAGTGTAAATATGAGATCTGGGGACTTTTTGACCCCCAGATCTCATATTTAAGAGGACCTGTCATGCTTTTTTCTATTACAAGGAATGTTTACATTTCTTGTAATAGGAATAAAAGTGATCAAATTTTTTTTTTAAAAAGTACAGTGTAAAAATAAAAAGTGAAAAGGGAAATAAATAATGAAAAAAAAAAAAAATTTTAAGTGTTCCGTCCCGCCGAGCCCGCGCGCAGAAGCAAACGCATAAGTACGTCCCGCCCACATATGAAAATGGTGTTCAAACCACACATGTGAGGTATCGCCGCAATCGTTAGAGCGAGAGCAATAATTCTATCACTAGACCTCCTCTGTAACGCAAAACTGCTAACCTGTAGAATTTTTTAAACGTCGCCAATAGAGATTTTTAAGTTGCAAAGTTTGTCTCCATTCCGCGAGCGGACGCAATTTTGAAGCATGACATGTTGGGTATCATTTTACTCGGCGTAACATTATCTTTCACAATATGGAAAAAAATTGACCTAACTTTACTGTTTTCTTATTTTTTAACTAAAAAAACTGAATTAATTCGAAAAAATGCACGCTTGGAAGATCGCTGCGCAAATACGGTGTGACATAAAGTTTTGCAATGACCACCGTTTTATTCTCTAGGGTGTTAGAAAAAATATATATATAATGTTTGGGGGTTCTAAGTCATTTTATAGCAAAAATACCTGTTTTTAAGTCGTAACACAGAACCCAAAAAACAGGCCCAGTATGGAAGTGATTAAACCTCATTTGCCACATAGTCGCCCAATTAGACAGTGCATTGAGGTCGGCTTGTAAGTTGGAGACATCCTGCAAGGAAGTTATTCCACTGCATAGCTTGGTGTCATCGCTGGATTCACACCATTGCGGTGCGAATTCCAGCCTCTCTGCTGCCGGGAAGGGACGGAGCCGCAGTTCGGCGGCTCCTGTCCGTTCCCACAGCGCAGCAGCTGCGGGGGGGGAGAGATGGGGAGGAGCCGGGAGCAGGGGAAAATATCCCCGTTCAGTGCGGAGTGCTTCTCCGTGTTAGATGCGCTCCCACTGGACTCAACGGGCTGGGAATTCGCACCGCATTGCACAAAAAACGTGTGCGGTTTTTGTGCAATACGGAGTGCGAATGCACCGCACATATGTGAACTGGACACATTGAAAACAATGTGTTTTCAAGTGTCCTGCGAATTGGATGCGGTTTAAGCCGCATCCAATTCGCATAGGTGTGAACCCAGCCTGCATCCCAGACCCTATATCATTTATAAATATATTGAAAAGTAATGGTCCCAAATACGTTGTACCCAAATAAATAAATAAATATTTTTTCCTTCAAATAGAGCTTTCTGTTGGTGGTATTTTATCACCTCTACGTTTTTTTTTTTGTTTTTTTGCGCTATAAACAAATTGACAATTTTGAAAAAAAACCAAAACAATATTTTTTACTTTCTGCTATAAAACATATCAAATAAAAAATGTAAAAAATCGAATTTCTTAATCAATTTAGGCCAATATGTATTCTGCTACATGTTTTTGGTAAAAAGAATCCCAATAAGCGTGCAGATTGATTGGTTTGTGCAAACATTATAGCGTCTACAAACTATGGGATAGATTTATTTTTTATTCGTAATGGCGGCGATCAATGGTGGGACTGCGGTATTGTGGCGGACAAATCAGACACTAACTTACACTTTTTTGGGAACCAGAGATATTGTTACAGTGATCAGTGCTAAAAATATGAACTGTCGCTCTACTAATGACACTGGCAAGGAAGAGGTTAACACCAGGATGATCAAAGGGTTAAGTGTGTTCCCTGGGAGTGTTTTCTAACTGTGTGGGGGATGAACTAATTGGGGTATTACAGAGATCTGTGTTCCTGCTTAGCAGGAAGACAAGATCTCTATGTCCTCCCCTGTCAGAACAGAGATCTGCCTTGTTTACATCCCCGTTCTGCCTCTGTGGGTGGCCAGCGGACATCACACTAATTGGCTCCCCCTCTGGCTAATCGACACGCACGAGCACCCACACGGGCTAGCACATGAAACAACGTACAGGTAGGCCGATTCTCGCAGCCATGCCACCTTGCCACAGTACAACTGCGGTGGGTGGTTGGCAAGCAGTTAAAGTGCAACAAAGTGGCTTTTCACATTTTATGGGGATTGAAGTGCACCACACTAGCATCCCTTTAAAGTCATTCAGTCTGTTGTCTCCGTGACACCGCAATAGTCGCTGGAGCACAGCTCTCACTTCCTGTTCTGATGACAACGTTTTACCACACAGGAAGTGAGGGGAAATCTTCTACAGCAACACCGGGCGCAATTCACTGAGTAGAAAATACTGCAGGAAAAATAGCTGTAAAATAACCCATGTGGCATATTTTAAAAAATAAATACTAAGTAATTCAGAAAAAAGCTCCTAAAATACTGCATGTGTTATATCTATAAATGGTGAAATAATTTACTGTAAAAGAATTCAATATTCTTTGCATCTGTCAGCCGGAGATTCCCAACTGACAGGTGAATAATGACTGTTACATTTAAAAAAAAAAAAAAATAGTTGGTTGTTAAAGTAAAACTTAGGCCTCATACACACGGACGTTTTTTGACGCCAGCGTTTTATGGCATTTTTTGCAGCTCTCCATGTTAGTCAATGGCCCCATAAAAACGTCAGCGTTTTTGAGCTGTAGATGGCGTCGGCGTTAGTGAGCTGAAAGTAGAACCCACGGCCATCGCGTTCTGAGGCTGTAACGTTTTGGCATTTTTTGACGCCGCAAAACGCCAACAAACGCCACCTAATATTGTACCGGCGTTTTCCGGCGTTTTTTTGACGTCAACGTTTTTAGGTTGAAAAATAGCAGAGGGATGATTTTTTTTTAAAAACTCCTATTGACGCCGCCACTCACTAACGCCGATGCATAACGCCGAAAAACGCCAATTTTTTTTCCTTGACGTCGGGCCCGACGTTTTGTTTATTTTTAAAGATACGCCCGTGTGTATGAGGCCTAAAGCCGCAATCACTCACCGCCGCAGTTATCCTCAAAAATTTTTTTTTAGTAGGGAGACGATAAAAAGTTGGATTTTTGCAACTGCAGTTTTTTTGCGGCCTTTTGCGGCCATGTTATAATCCACCGCAAACAACCGCAAAACGCCGCAGTTTTTTACGGTTTTGCAATGTCGGAGTCTTGCGCTACCGGCACCCAAGATGAAAGTCGAGTGATTGCGGCTGCGGTAGATGTCGAGTTTTTGCGACTGCAAAAATACCCCGGTAACTGATTGTACCTCTCGACGTTTTTTACGGTATTTTGCGACCGCAGTTTTTTGCAGGCACACATACTCCGGATTCAAAATGAAATTGTTGGTTGA
>BLSH010081055.1:116196-140625 GCA_018402905.1 Glandirana rugosa
ACACTACAGCTCTATCCACATAGGCTGTTATCTGCTCTCTCATCTCCTGCACACTGCAAATGAACAATCTATTCAAGATGACAGTTAAGGCAGAAAAAAAAATCAGTGATCACTGATAGATTGCATTTCATTTAAAAAACGTGCACCTGGAAGTGAGTGGTAGATAGGAGAGTAGATGATGCAGGGTGTGTGCTTATGAGGTCGCCTGGTCAACTCCTTCCTATGTCATGACCTATAGTCTGTCCAGGAAGTAAGGCAGAAGTAATGGATAAGTGTTTTTAATCAGCTATGAGGACAGGGAGGTGATTGTGTAGAATAAATAATAAGCTTTGTTATTTCTGCAAAAAACAAGTACATTAATGCTATATTGGTACATAGGGGAGCTGGAATTTAGAAAAGAAAAAGGTGAACTTGTCCTTTAAGTCAGTTTTTCTCAACCCTGTCCTCAAGTACCCCCAACAGGCCATGTTTTGGGAATTTCTCTTGGATAAAAGAGCTGTTCAAAATGCCAAGCCATTGACTCTGATTTAAAGCACCTATGCAAGATAAAGGAAAACCTGAAAACATGGCCTGTTGGGGGTACTTGAGGACAGGGTTGAGAACCACTGCTTCAAGTCGTCTATATTTTATGCTCTGTAAGCAGATTTTTATGGGAATAAAGTGTTTTTATGATTTTACTCCACTATGAGCTTTGTCTTCTCTATACTACGTGTTGAAGTTATTGAAGGTGTTGATGGTGATTGGACCAGTGAAGGTGGAGTACAGAGAGGGGTGCCTGGTGGCCATGATAGGCTGCATTTGCCTTGTATGAACCTATGAGAGTCAAGGATTGCAGTTCTTTGGGTGAGACTTTATTTTGTATATTGATTCCTGCATGGTGGTGAATTGGGGTGACGGGGCGCCATCCACACTTCTACTCTTTTCATTGGTGATTTCAGATTTTGCTCTATAATTTTTATGTAAGAATCATTTGAGTTAGTGGGTGGATTTACTAAAGGCAAATAAACTGTGCACTTTTGCATTTGCTCCAGAGCTTAGTAAATGAGATGAAGCTTCATTTTACAAACAATATCTAATTGCATGCACAAAAAACAAATTTTAAAAACAGCATTTGCTTGCACATGATTGGATGATGGAAGTCCACAGAGCTTCTCCACATTTGCTAAGCTCTGGAGAAACTGCACTTGCGGAGTGTACAGTCTATTTGGCTTTAGTAAATCCACCCATTAACTATCTGATTGCATAAAGTACCTTGTACTACACTATGGTTTTGTGTTTTTTTTTCCTATAATACTCTTTGGAGGATTCATGGCATGGACAGATATCTAGAAAACTGATTTGGAAGAAGGAGCGCGATAGCTGGTGGGCATTGTTGAGTTCTGGGACAC
This sequence comes from Glandirana rugosa, assembly GCA_018402905.1. NCBI lineage: Eukaryota > Metazoa > Chordata > Amphibia > Anura > Ranidae > Glandirana > Glandirana rugosa. The sequence continues at coordinate 117,585 of BLSH010081055.1, forward strand.
TGCATCACTAGATCTGTCTTGCACCTCAACAACAGCAGAATGGGATTGGGTATGCCTGACCTTAGTTGGGACCACAACTGTGTCGTCAGAGCTATTTGTCAGGGTGCTGCTGCTTTCTACCTGTTCGTATACTGAGCCTGATTCTGACAGTGAGGCTCCCCCATCGCTCTCAGCTGTCATGCTCAGCAACGTGTAGGCCTCTTCACTAGTGTATGTCTGATTGGACATTTTGGCTTCTAAATTTATAGGTACACTAGTGTGACTCACAGGCAAAAAAGCGCACCTGGTTGTAAGAGCCTGCCTCAGTCGCTACCAAAAACACAGTGTTCACAGGGATCAGGTCTGTCTCTGTGAACACTGCAGTTATGTGTGATGTGTTTTGTAAGTGTCAGTGATCTATTTGATACTACACTTGGGTGGGCTGGGCGGAGGGGCTAAATGCAGTTGCTAGCAGGTATCTGGGCTAATCCCGCTTACGCTGAGTTTTTTAGAAAACAAATCTACTGGTCAATAGTAACTGACCTATCTAGTGTGTGTGTGTGTGTGCATGTTAGAGTACCTGCACTAATCTGCCCCTGCCTGGTATTTACACTGACCCTAACTAACACTAAAACCTAATTAAGGTCACCCACTGGGGGATCAGGGGTTAAAACCTATATAAGGTATATATGGCGGATACCCTGATGGGAAAAAAACTAACTAGAGTCACAAGAGTCACCTGTGACACTAATACAGTGATCACAAGTGACAGGGGGCAATCAAGGGGTTAAAACATTTATTAGGGGGGTAGGGTGGGGTACCTATACTTACCTGGGCCTACTACTACCTACCCTGACACCGACACAAGTATAGTGATCATTGAAAAATCTGATCACTGCACTAAGGAAGGTAGGAAAGTGTGCCTACGTGTACTGGTGTCAGTGGACTGTTGTACAACTCAAATTTAGATGTCTCCTCCGAGCTCTCTGGAACTGAAAAGGGCTCCACGAGAGGAGATGACATCACTTCTTCTGACTGTGTTTACATTACACAAGCAGAGGAGGCTCTGCCATTCGCCAGGACCGATCACCAGGTCCAGACCAAAAATGAATGGTCTGGGCCTGATGATTGATCGGTTCTGGAAAGAACCCGGCTGCCGCGGGCACGGCAGGGGCGCGCGTGTGCCCCCTAGCAGGGGGCACAAGCACCGTCTATATACAGCGATTCGAGTGGGGCTGCCACAGTGCAGCAGTAAATGTACGCAACGCACATCAAAAATTGCATTACAAACGTTACACTTGCATTCATGGCGCAATTCTATTGAAGTCTATTACACGCACATTACGGCAAAAAGTTCCCGACCCTTTCCAAACACACACCGACCACAAAGCGCATAGATGTGAACCTGTACCATAGGAAGCCATGTTAAATTGACTGTAGTGAGTTTCTGAAAACTGCAAAACACACTAAAAAACGAATAGGTGTGAACCTAGGGTAAGAGATTATACTTAAGATACACTTGTAGTTTTAATCATCTACCAGTAGATGTCCTTGGTGTTAAGCTGTTAGAAAGCTATATAGATTACCAGGAACGTGGGGGACTGATTATTTTGTTACTGATTGTTACTATGGTAAGTATATTGAAGCTAAAGAATTTAGTGTTATGTTTTTTTTTTGCATTACTGTGTATTAATTTCTGTGTTTACAGACATTGTATATCTTTGACATTATTGGGTCTATATGTATTTGTTTTTAACGATAAATGCATGGACCGCCTGCTGATTAATTGAATATGTTTTTCTATTGGTCAGTGGCAATATGAAGGGCCCATTCACAGTTGTGCGTTGTTGCAACCCATGGCAAAATTCTTCATCTAGCCTTATCTGCAGATTGCTGCAATGTGAATGATAGCGAATGACCCCCAACACACTACAATAGAGCACAACAGAGGACGTACAGTAGCACATCACAATGCACATAAATGTATTGTGTGTTGTGGTGCATTTTGTTGCTAAAAAGGGTTCGGTGTGGTATTTGATCCATAATAGTGCATTGGCAGCCCAAGTCTTCTCTAATGTTATCAGCCCATTCTTAAAGATTAGGCCACCTAACACAATGCACGTTAACATACGGCAGTGGATCGCTAAAGTGTAGATCAGCTCTTAATATTTTCAGCATTAGCTCTAAACACATTTTGATTGGATTTCTAATACAAAGTTATAAGACTCTTGCCAACGTGAAGGAGGTTGGCTGTCAAGGCCCCTTTATATTTGCCAACTGGCAAATAGGTGGCATGAAATAATACAGCAAGAGGATCATCTGCCAACTGGTGTTGTGTAGCCACAGCTATAGTGCTCCTGGCCATCTCCCAAAATGGTTTAATACTGTATGGGAACAGTTTCACCAAATGTGTAGGAATGTTCCCCTTGTCCTCTCCAGCAATGTGCGGACATTGAAGGGCAAATGAACCCAATATCACAGTGTCAAAAATTTATAACAGGATTTCTGAGTCCTGGAACAGACAGAGGATGTATGGGTCAGTTTGGTAATCCTATCCAGGGCCGTCTTTAATATTCATTGGACCCTGGGCAAATATTTTCTTGCCCCCCCCATGCAATTTCACTCTCCACCTGCTCTGAGACATACAATAAATAGCAACTAGACTCAAAATCAGTTTACTGAATCAGATCAGCAGTGATTTTGATTGGTTACCAGAGGTTGCAGCATATCATTACCACTTACTGACTGGCTGCTAGAGGTTACAGCACACATTACGGCTCACTGCTTAGTTGCTAGAGGTTACAGCACATGCTTTCTGCTTGTTTGGTTGCTAGAGATTACTGTACATCAATACTGCTCACTGATTGGTTGCTAGAGGTCACTGCACATCATTACTGCCCAAAGATTGGTTGCTAGAGGTTACAACACATCATCTCCTCACTGCCTGCACACCATGGACTGGGGAGCGCAAAGTCGGTTTCCTGACACCACAGAAATGTGCTGCCCTTTAGCAGATACACAACAGTGGCATCAATTACTAATGACACCCTCACACAACTGCTGACATGTGCTGTGGAATTCCAAGCATGCCTTTGTCTCCCCAGTGGGCAGCATCCAGTATGGGTTATGGTGAATATGACCTCAATGTATAATGTATATGTAAAGCGCTGCATAAATTGACGGCGCTATATAAGTACCTGAAATAAATAAATAAAATAAATAAATTATATCTTTGCATAGACATATTATTGTAAAGATTTGCTGAAGAGAATGGCATCCCTATTTAAGGATTAGATTTATTTCAACCAGAATATTGCCTGAAACTGCATTATTTCAGACAAAAGTTTTAATAAATTGCACATATTTGCATAGTCTCATTTCTCTTAATAGGAGGTACATTTGGAGGCAGAGTTGGCTGCATTCAGCCAGAAATATGAATAACAAATGTATTTTCTTAAAAAACATTATATGAATATTATATGGGTTAGCTAAAAATAATCTCATCCATTTTATTTGTATGTAATCATGGAGATAGGGAGTAGTCATTTCAGAATTTAAAAAAATAAGTAAAAGTATATATTTTTAACAAACCACATGTAATTTGTATGGATTCACTTTACAGGATCTTGTCCTTTTCCATGGGAGACAATTTGGGAATCTGTGAGATATACTACCAATATATAATAAATAAAAATGCATTGTTCTCAAAAGCATGTTATAAATAAAAAGTAATTATTTGCTGAACTGATTCATACTCTTTAGGATGTGATGGGGTTTGGGAGGTAAACATTATTCATATTTCACCCAAAAATATTAAGTGAAACCTCTATAATTTCTAGAGACACTGTATAATATAATTTTAGGCACAAGATCTCATGTTGTTTAATAGGTTGCAATTTGGGAGGCAGAGGCATATATCTGGCAGAAATATGAAGTTCAAATTTAGTTTCTCAAATATTACATAAACATTGAATAGATTTAATGTACGGAATCACATTTTTCTTAATCCAAGAAAGGAAATTTCAGAAGTAGAGAGCAGTCATATTTCAGCAAAAATTAGCAATGAGTCACGTGAGCGAAGATGCTATATTGTAATGTTTCTGATGTCCTGTACTGAATCTCTTCTTTTTTAATAGGAAAGAGTATTTCTAATGCAGCCATGGCACAATTACACAGAAATGCAGTATCTTACAAAAGTGAGTACACCCCTCACATTTTTGTAAATATTTTATTATAACTTTTCACGTGACAACACTGAAGGAATTACACTTTACTACAATGTAAAGTAGTGAGTGTACAGCTTGTATAACAGTGTAAATTTGTTGTCTTCTCAAAATAACTCAACACACAGCCATTAATGTCTAAACCACTGGCAACAAAAGTGAGTACACCCCTAAGTGAAAATGTCTAAATTGGGCCCAATTAGCCATTTTCCCTCCACGGTGTAGATGTGACTCGTTAGTGTTACAAGGTCTCAGGTGTGAATGGGGAGCAGGTGTGTTAAATTTGATGTTATCACTCTCACTCTCTCAAACTGGTCACTGAAAGTTCAACATGGCACCTCATGGCAAAGAACTCTCTGAGAATCTGAAAAAAAGAATTGTTGCTCTACATAAAGATGGCCCAGGCTATAAGAAGATTGCCAAGACCCTGAAACTGAGGTGCAGCATGGTGGCCAAGACCACACAACGGTTTAACAGGACAGGTTCCACTCAGAACAGGCCTCGCCATGGTCGACCAAACAAGTTGAGTGCACGTGATCAGCGTCATATCTAGAGGTTGTCTTTGGGAAATAGATGTATGAGTGCTGCTAGCATTGCTGCAGAGGTTGAAGGGGTGGGGGTCAGCCTGTCAGTGCTCAGACCATACGCCACACACTGCATCAAATTGGTCTGCATGGCTGTCGTCCCAGAAGGAAGCTTCTTTTAAAGATGATGCACAAGACAGCCCACAAAAAGTTGGCTGAAGACAAACAGACTACGGACATGGATTAGTTGGTTAGATTGGTTCAGATGGCGTCAAGCGTGTGTAGTGGCAGCCAGGTGAGGAATACAAAGTCAAGTGTGTCTTGCCTACAGTCAAGCATGGTGGTGGGAGTTTCATGGTCGGGGGCTGCATGAGTGCTGCGGCACTGGGGAGCTACAGTTCATTGAGGGAACCACGAATGCCAACATGTACTGTGGCATATTGAAGCAGAGCATGATCCCCTCCCTTGGGAGACTGGGCCGTAAGGCAGTATTTCAACATGATAATGACCACAAACATACCTCCTAGATGACAACTGCCTTGCTGAAGAAGCTGAGGGTAAAGGTGATGGACTGGCCAAAAATGACTCCAGACCAAAACCCTATTGAGCATCTGTGGGGCATCCTCAAACAGAAGGTGGAGGAGCGCAAGGTCTCTAACATCCACCAGCTCTGTGATGTCATCATGAAGGAGTGGAAGAGGTCTCCAGTGACAACATGTGAAGCTCTGGTGAACTCCATGCACAAGAGGTTCAAAGGCAGTGCTGGAAAAAAATGGTGGCCACACAAAATATTGACACTTTGGGTCCAATTTGGACATTTTCACTTAGAGGTGTACTCAATTCTGTTGCCAGTGGTTTAGACATTAATGGCTGTGTGTTGAGTTATTTTGAGGGGACAGCACAATTACACTGTTATACAAGCTGTACACTCATTACTTTACATTGTAGCAAAGTGTCATTTCTTCAGTGTTGTCACATGAAAATATATACAGTATATACTCGAGTATAAGCCGTCTCGAATATAAGCCGAGGCACCTCATTTTACCACAAAAAACTGGGAAAAGTTATTGACCCGAGTATAAGCCTAGGGTGGCAAATGCAGCAGCCAGAACACAGGAATTGTAGCCAGAACACAGGCACAGGGAGCCAGAACACAGGAATTGTAGCCAGAACTCAGGGATTGTAGCCAGGACACAGATACTGTAGCCAGAACACAGGTATTGTATCCAGGACACAGGGATTTTATCCAGGACACAGAGACTGTAGCCAGAACACAGGTATTGTAGCCAGGACACAGAGATTTTATCCAGGACAGAGACTGTAGCCAGAACACAGGTATTGTAGCCAGGACACACTATATTTTATCCAGGACACAGAGACTGTAGCCAGAACACAGGTATTGTAGCCAGGACACAGAGATTTTATCCAAGACACAGAGACTGTAGCCAGAACACAGGTATTGTAGCCAGGACACAGGGATTTTATACAGGACACAGAGACTGTAGCCAGAACACAGGTATTGTAGCCAGGACACAGGGATTTTAGCCAGGACACAGACTGTAGCCAGAACACAGGTATTGTAGCCAGGACACAGAGATTTTAGCCAGGACACAGACTGTAGCCAGAACACAGGTATTGTAGCCAGGACACAGGGATTTTATACAGGACACAGACTGTAGCCAGAACACAGGTATTGTAGCCAGGACACAGGAATTTTATACAGGACACAGACTGTAGCCAGAACACATAAGGAATGAGTAAGGTAGGTTCACATTAAACAGAGCTGTGCTGCTTCTAAGAGCCGTTCTGTGCTTTGTAAGTGTGACTAAACACATTGGAATGTAAAGAATGCTGAGAGAGCTGCAGCTCTTCACGGAGATCGGGACTGAACAGCTAACATCAGCTTGTCCCGCCCACCTCCCCCACCTGCCGACATCAAGCTGAGAATCTGACACCTCTCTCAGCATTCTCTACATTCCAATGTGATTAGTCACACTTACAAAGCACAGAACGGCTCTTAGAAGCAGCACGGCTCTGTTTAATGTAAATCTACTCATCACCCACAGACGCTGACTCGGGTATAAGCCGAGGGGGGTCTTTTTCAGCACAAAAAATGTGCTGAAAAACTCGGCTTATACTCGAGTATATACGGTTATAAAATATTTACAAAAATGTGAGGAGTGTACTCACCTTTGTGAGATACTGTATATATTTTAAAGACATGTGAACATTTTAAAAGATTTCATGCACAGAATTAGGGATGGGTGAACGGTTCGGCCCAAGCATAAGTTCGGTTCGGCTAACAACCGAACAAACGGGACGTTCGAGCATTTGTTTGCCCCCCCCCCCCCCAAACCGACCAAAATGCAATGCGGCACTGAAAAATGCATTGCAAGCCCTGATTGGCTGAAGCAGTGAAAGCTTCAACCAATCAGGGCACAGCGCACTGTCAGAGTCATGATTGGACACTGTCATCAGGACCTTATCCAATCATGGCTCATTCCCACCCCACAGTATAAAAGTATTCTTTTAATGGCAGCCATTTTCAGTGTGGTTTCAGCTGAAGAGAGATAGAACAGGGCTCTGTTCAGTGCGACTAGTTAGTTAATGTGCTATACTGTGCTATTTTGCTTTAATTGTCAGTGTAGAATATTAGTTTAGTATCAGTCTAGGGATAGTATGAGTGTAGTGAAGAGGACCATCATTCAGCTTTGCATAGTGTGCAGCTAGAGTAGGGGCAGCTCAGATAGTTTCACTGTAGTGTAGTGAGACCGTGTCATTCATACATACATTAGTGTATATGTAGAGTAGGGACAGCTCAGATTGTTTCAGTGTAGTGACGGTTGAACACCGTCTATTTGATTGCGTTACTGCAAGGTTAATGCCATTTACTTCTGTGTGCGTTACTGCCAGTTTAAGGCCATTTACTTCTGTGTGTGTTACTGCCAGTTTAATGCCATATAGTTCTAACTGTGTTACTGCCAGTTTAACGCCATATAGTTCTAAGTACGTTACTGCAAGTTTAACACCATTTACTTCTGTGTGCATTACTGCCAGTTTAATTTCATAATTTCTAAGTGCATTACTGTCAGTTTAACGCCATACATTTATAAGTGTGTTACTGCAAGTTTAACGCCATTTACTTCTGTGTGCGTTACTGCCACTTTAACGCCATATAGTTCTAAGTGCGTTACTGCCAGTTTAACACCATATAGTTCTAAGTGCGTTACTGCTAGTTTAACGCCATATAGTTCTAAGTATGTTACTGCCAGTTTAACGACATTTACTTATGTGTGCATTACTGCCAGTTTAACACCATAGAGTCCTAACTGTATTACTGCAAGTTTAACGCAATATATTGTTTTGTTCGTCACGGTACGCTTTTTGCATTATATTGCAGTATTATACTGTATATCTGCGGAATGTGTTTGTGTAGTGTGAGTACTCAAATTAAAGTGCACCAAACACCACTTCACATTGATTAAAGTGCATCTACATACAGATTTCCACTTCTTCATAAGATTTGCTAATAAGCACCATCCCCTCCCTTACCCTCCTCTCCCTCTACAGTTGTCATTAGGTTACCAGGATATAATCTTTTTTGAGGAGCTGCCTCCATTCTCCAAACATCATTTTTTTTTTTTACCTATTCCAACACACTTATGCCATAGCTCCCACTCCAATTCCCTTCTTCTTCAAGGCTGCCTAGCTTTGAGGGCGTTCAATAATTTCATCTGGAACAATGTTTTTGGTATAGGTTTAATGGGCACAATTAGCACCCAAAGAACATTTTTCAGCACCTGCTTGACAGGTGCATATCATTGCAATTTTTTTGGCCTTCATCAAGAGCACCTCTATAGGGTTACGGTGGAAAGGCGCCACCGACACCCAAAGGCCAATTTTTCTGCACCTGTAAGGTGCATATCATTGCAATTTTTTTTACAGAAAGGCCAATACTTGCATTCATGAAGAGTACCACTATAGGGTTATGGTGTGAAGGCACCACCGATGCCCAAAGCCCAATTTTTCCGCACCCGTTGCTTCTATCCCAAGTCAAAGTGACACCAGAATTTATCCAAAAAATCTCTAATCTTGTTCCCAGTGCACTACATTGTGGCCTCATCATACACACTGGCTCCCCATCTGTTGATGAGCAAAATAAAGGCAGCTTGCAGGGAAAATTACATTTTTTTTTTGGCATTATAAATGCAATTATTGCTGCAGCAGATTCTAGACATGGTACAGATCTGCCACTTTACAGGTGGACTAAGGGGACCCCCAGGCACTATATTGGAAGGAATTTTTCATTTTTATGCTTTCACTTTAAAAACCAAAAAAGCACTGCTCATTTAAATGATGTTTTTCAAAAAACTTTTTTTCCATTGACCTGGACCCCTATAACCATTGTATGCCCAATTACTTGCATATAAGCCTTCAAAATGGGCACTTTTGATTTCCAAAGTTCGCGGTGTTCAGACATTCTGGTGTGAACCAAACAGGGATCCGTTCGACCCATCCCTACACAGAATATCTTCCTTTTAAATGGGATTACATTTTGGAAGCAGGAAGTCAGATTTCAGCCCAAAAATTAAATTGTAATTATTTTTCAGATAAATAATTTATAAATTATAAAACGCAGTGTCAATTCTAATTATTTCCCAAAAGATGCCATTGAAAAGGGAGAAATCAACCACCTTTATTTAGCAAAATGTAAACTGTCATCCTCTTGTGGCAAAAGGTGATAAAATGTATACACATTAGCTACTAAAATGTAAAATATTTTCTATTTTTGCCAAATTCAGTTATGGAATGAAAATAGGTGGTTTCTATTTAAAGGAGATGTATTTCCAAAGCTCTTTCAGCCCTTCTGTAGGTCACAGGAGTGCACTTCATTCTGCATTCCTATGACCCGTATTCAGCTGACAGCTGGCTAAAGTCCGCTGTAGGCTGACGTCACTCAGCTGGTCCAGACTCTGGAGAGATCCCAACCTTAATGTTGGGATCCACCCAGATGCTTGACAGGCAGCTGGCTCAGCCTCTCAGCATGCTGCTGGGTGACTGAGTCAGCCACCCCCACCCCCTCCAGCGCTCATTGTGGTAGAGTAGAGAACCTGTAACTGACAGTCAACTCTCTCTGCCCACTGAATACTGAGCGCTGAGTGATTGGTGGTCTTTAATCACTTGGTTATAGGTCTTAGAGGTGGCAGTGGACAGATGCAGCTTCAGATCAATACTGTATCCACCTAGGTGAGTATAGAAAAAGGAGTGTGGTGCTTAAGATGAAAAATATACACTATTTTAAAAGTCCAAAAGTGAAGTCCACAAGATGGTGTCCTGAAAACACCTCAGATGTGTTTAAAAAGACTTGTTGTGATGTAAACCAGCTCCTTACGCCATCAGCAAGCAAATAAAACCTTTTACCAACAGGTGTTGTTGACCATCAAATAGTGGTCAAATCGCGCTTGAGACAAATGTCTTTTCTTGTTGAAAAGTTTTATTGAGATTTTCAGAAAAGGTACAAATTAGATATTAGTAAACAGATACAATAGGATCAAAACTTTACCTAATGTGGTCCAAGTATGTCATATTATGCACCAAACAGGGCTAGCTTAAGAAGAGTGACCTGAAGGTAACGACCTAACTTAAATATAGCAATATAGTATACATGTTTAGATAAAGCTGGTTTAAAGCAGAGGAAAGGGCTAGCCCAACCAGGCACCCCTAATGGGAGCAAACTGTGCCTGGGGGGAGGCCCGAAACTTGGTATTTGGTATAATCAAACAGTCTACAAAGATTCAAGTTTTCAGCTAGTCCTAGGGCTAACAAGTCCTATCCATTGACATATTGAGTCTTAGCATGGTGAACTGAAGCGTTAAATCCCCGGCGAGGGGGAGATAGAAAGAAAAGGAAGAATGACAGTGTGCATGTGCGGGAGCTCCTGGACAGACCTGTGAGCCGGGAGCTCCGCACCGCCCCACAGCAACGGTGCCATCAGAGCCAACTACAGCCGCACAGGATGACGAAGAAGGGGGCGACAAGCACCCCCAAGCACTAGGGAACACACTTGGATGACGGAACCAGGATCCCAGCGTGATCTCAGGACACAATTTGCCGCGAACGCCGGAGGAGGGTGTACCAAGATGGCCACCGTGGCCTGCACAGGCACACGAGGCGCATGGGGAAAACCCAGCAAACACCAGACAGGTACTCTCCCCAGCAAACCTCCTATATACCCCCTCAAATCAGGGGGGGCACCAGCTCCCACAGGCCCCAAACAACATGCCCTCGCCAGCATCCACAGAATCTCTGCTTGGGCATTACATGGAGGACATTGCCTTCACTTCGCCAGAACTATGTCCTGCACGCTCCCCAGATACCACCCTTCCCAGCCACCTACTCCAGGATCCCGGTCTTCAATTACAAGACCTCTTTACAAAATTCTCCACACTCCTTGAGAGAGGCCTAGAAAACACTGCGGCTAAAATCACTGGAGATATGAAGTCTGATTTCCAAAATCTGGGAACAAGGATGGAGACGATAGAAAAAGAACTCGGACCACATCCAGGTCCAACAGGATCAACTTGAAACAGCCCTGGTAAGAATCGATGGTTTAGAAAATAGATCGCGCAGGTACAATTTCAGGGTCAGAGGTCTCCCCGAGGCCATTACGGACATTCATACCGCAGTTCAAGATCTTATAAGAGACCTGATTCCCAATGTTCCACAACATCGATTGGAACTAGACAGAGCCCACAGAGCTTTGGGACCCCCAAGGAAGGACGGCTCACCAAGGGACATTATCGTGAAGCCCACCTACCACTATCCAATGGAGAAGATCCCTCAAACCACTCCTGTCCATCTTAACACAAAAGGACATCAAGTATTGGTGTACTTTCCCATTCGCAGTTAAATTCGCCTGGAAGGATCAGACCTACTCCTTCACCAATTTAACCGATGGAGAGAAACTACTCCTCAAGTTGAACCTGATTGCCCAAGAATTGTCCATGGACACCTCAAACTTTGCTACAAACTCATCCATGCGTCCCCCACCAGCAAGCCCGCTTACGACAACTTGGAACTCTGCAAGGTCCAAGAAGGCGAAAGAGCAACGACCTCCCTAACAACCTGCAGCAGGAACGTTCTAACCACTTGTTCCCCTCCATGTGATGCCCTCTTACTTCTTTTTTGAGGGCTGACTTCCTCCAACAGAGAGCCAAGAGCTCTATATGAACAGTAACTGGTTTTCTAGTTTATGGCCCAGCTGAAGTTTAGGTAGCTGATATGGCATGGGCTGGCTTGGGACCCCCCTTTCATTCTCAGTGGCCCCTCGAGGGGCGGGGGGGGGTGGCAGGCCTCCTCATGTGAGATAGCAGCTAAAGTTAATAAGTTAGTAAGTTATTCATTTGCTGTTTACATATTAGAGGCCTCTCCGAGCCCCACTGGCCAGGCTGACTAGATTTGGGGGTTAACCCACTTCGCATACATAGGAGACATTGGATGGGTCTCCGTGCTTATTCCTGAGACACTTTGTGATACTGAAGTTATGATTCATTTTTTTTAATATATTAAGCATTCTGTTTTCAAGGGGCACCGAGGCTTGGGGTGGTTGTAATGTGCCTCCACCTATCGCATAGTCGCTACCTCTGCAACTATGGGATGGGTAGCCGAACCCCTAGAGGGTGGGCAAACCTTATGTAGGGGGAATGGATTGAATATTTCCGCCACACCCCACTGTCTTTTTCAAGACACACTTTGTTTCTTTATTTTATATCTGCTGTTTTCTAAATCATCTTTTCATGTCTCCTCTGTACTTCTTTTTTCGCTCCCTCAAGCCATTCCTCAGTCGATTGAAACATCCAAGAGCGTGATTAATGCAACTATATTCAGGACACTCCCGAGACAAGAGGTCTGCTTCTTCCCTGGGGTAAGTGATGGTGCAGACACGAGCATCCCTCTCTTAGAGCTCCATGTCTTCACATAAATCAGCACAGAACTTGATAAAAATAGCCACCCATAATGCCCAGGGGCTAAACTCCCCAATCAAGAGGAGGAAGGCGTTTGACACCTATCGCTCTTTGAACTTAGATATACTCCTACTCCAGGAAACCCACTTTCCTGCCCGGTACAGTCTCAGATTCCTCCACCCCCACTACCCCAATTTTTACCTCTCCGACGCAGAGGACAAAACCAAGGGAGTCACAATTCTTTACTCAAAACACACCAATTTCTCCATCCTCTCAGAATTAAAAGACCCGGAAGGCAGATATATTTTGGTCAAAGGCACCATAGAGGGCCGACTATACTCAATAGTATCCTACTATGCTCCAAATAAGGGACAAGTTAATTTCTTCCACAGTCTATTCTGGACCCTGTCCCCCCTTCTTAGAAGGGGAGATAGTATTTGGTGGGGAAATACAGCATTCGACCAGATCTGGGACAAGTCCAGATCCATCATTAAACAGACTCCTAAGACCTACTAAAGCCAGCCTTAAGATAGCGAAAATTATTAACTCACAAGGCCTACCAAACATATGCTAGGATTGACCACATCCTGGTTCCCCCAAAGCTAATCCCCTCCATGGTGAGTTCTCTAATAACAGACTCAGTTTGGTCTGACCACTCTATTGTGATCCTAAATTACCTCAGATCATACCCAAGACACCCAGCGGTTAATTGGCGCCTAAATGAATCCCTCCTTAATAACCCTGTCAGTTCTCTGAGATTAATACTTCCAGTTAAATATGTCATCAGAAATATCCCCAGAAACAGTTTGGGCAGCCCACAAAGCTACCATTAGAGGCAAAATTATTCAAATAACCTCCCAAATTAAGAAAGAAAGACAAGTTGATATTGCGCGATTAGATGAATCCTTCAAATCCCTCAAAGCAGCGCATAAGAGTAATCCCACGAAAGGTTCACTCTCCCTATTAAATGCGGCCCAACTTGAACTTAATCTAGCACTCACCACAAAAGCGAAAAGACACGTCCGCTGGTCAGGTGCAAAATTCTACTCTAATAGAGACAAAATTGGCTCTCTTTTGGCTTCAAAACTTTCTCCTAGACTTAGATCATTCTCCATACCAAAGATAAAAACGGCTGGCTCCCAACCATCGGTGGACCCCAACAAGATTCTAAAGGCCTTTCATGAGTTTTACACTAAATTATACGGTCTTACCACGGACCAACAGACCTCAGCTATTGCAAGTTATCTAGACAACCTGCCCTTGCCCACCTTATCTACGGAACACAGAAATAGTCTTGAAGCAGCTTTCACAGAGGAAGAAATATTAGAGGCTATAAATAGCCTAAGGAAGGGATCAGGCCCAGATGGTTTCCCAAATATATACTATAAGACCTTGAAAGATATGTTGGCCCCCCCATATGGCTAACTTCTTTAACTTTAAAAAATCTGGTACTCCCCTAGATCCCCACCTTAACACAGCCTTCATAACAGTTATACCAAAGCCGGACAGAAACCCGGAGGAGGTAGGGAATTACAGACCTATTTCCCTTATCAATAACGATATTAAAATAATGACCAAGATCCTTAGCAATAGATTAGCAGACTTTATTAACCATTATATACACAAAGATCAAGTTGGCTTCATCCCTGGCAGGCAAGGACCTGACCAAATCAGGAGAGCTATAGATATAATATGCCTACTGCAATATACTTGGGATCGAGGCCCCAAACAAAGTGGAATGCTGCTATCTTTAGACTTACATAAAGCGTTTTTACCTGACCCTACATCTTCACTCTCCTAAAACGTTGGGGTTTTGGAGACAACTTCATTAACATAGTCCGAGCTCTCTATTCCTCCCCCTAAGCCAGGATTTGCCTTCAGGAGTTCTACTCAGACCCAGTCCAGATTGCTAGGGGCCCCCTGCCCCCCCCTGATTTTTGCAATATCGATTGAAACATTAGCAATAGCTATACGACACAATGAGGATATTCAGGTTGTCAAGTGCGGTCCCCAGACTCATAAATGTGGTCTTTTCGCAGACGACAACATCCTCTTTATAACATCCCCAACCACTTCCCTCCCTAACCTTTGTAAAACTCTGGATAACTTTAGCAAATTTTCTGGCCTTAAGGTCAACTTCTCAAAATCCCAAGCCCTGAACATCTCAATCCCGGCTGAAGTAAAGGAGAGCCTGCGGAACGCGTTCCAGTTCACATGGAGCGATAGCGCAATCCGATATCTAGGAATCACGCTGACAGACAAAATTGACCAAATTTACCCAAGCAATTACCCCCCAATGTATAAAAAACTGGAGAAGGACCTTAAAACGTGGGGTAGAGGGGAACTATCATGGATGGGTAGGATTCACTCTGTAAAGATGACTCTGCTCCCCAGGGTACTGTACCTCTTCAGGGCTCTTCCGGTAGCAATAAGAAAAGATCATTTATCATCCTTCCAAAGTAAGGTGGTGCAGTATGTCTGGGGAGGATCGGGTCATAGATTTGCAAAAAAAACCCTTTATCAACCTAGAAAGAAAGGTGTATTGGGTACACCTAACCTTCTATGGTACTTTTAGGCTGCAAGATTAGCTCAGCTTTCAACGATATATTTTAAAACAGAGAAACTTGACTGGATTCAAATGGAGAGACAAGCGGTTCCCTCCTACACCATCAACTATCTCCTCTGGGTCCCAACCAGAGATCGCCCAGTAATTCTCTCCCCTGTTCTCTTCCAATCATTAGCTATGTGGGACAGGTTTTACAGCTCTAAAGCCCTTGTCTCAGGGTGTCTTCCCCTGGCACACATCTTCCACAACCCTAACTTCCCACCGGGAATGGACATTAAAGCCTTCAAGTGGTGGCTGGATAAGGGACTGTACCGGATAGGTCACTTTCTTTCCCTATCGGGACCTCTTCCCATAGGACACTGGACCAGCAAACAAGAGCTCCCCAATTCTGAGCATTTTAGATTTAGACAAATTTTCCATTTCTTGCAAAAAGTCTGGATAGACAACACAAAAACACGCACTATACCTGCTTATGAAAGCTGGTGTGGTCAACCCATGGATCAGAGGGGCGCGATCTCTGTCATCTACCATACACTTGCTCTCCCAACAGGTAAAGCTTTTTACATGCAAGCCTGGAAAGAGGACCTCCAAATAGCTTGGGATTTGGAGAAATGGCACTCTGCCTTTTTCTGATCTTTCAAGGGAATAAATAACGTCTCCTTGATGGAAGCCAGCGTTAAAATAATTACCAGATGGTATCTAACCCCTTCTAGATTGGCTACCATGTTCCCCTCGGCGGACCCCTTATGTTTTCGAGGGTGCCGGATGAGGGGGTCTATGGCCCACATCTGGTGGGAATGTCCTAGAATCAGATCTTTCTGGAAGAAAATCTTTAGAATGATTTACAAAATGACCAGTCAATAAATCCAAATTTCTCAGAGCAACGCTCTCCTAAACGCAGATCTACCCAAAATGCCTAAAAACACAAGAAATCTTATCCATTTTATACTTTTAGGAGCCAAGATGACCATAGCTAAAGCTTGTAAGCAACCAAGGTTTTCCTTTGTGGCCGCCAAACATAAAATCTTGTGGATCATGACACAAGAAAAAATTTGTAGTGCACTTACAGACACATCCCAGAAATTTGAAGTTGTCTGGGAGCCCTGGGCGACTTATGTGGGCATCTCAATACTTCCTGGGATTCCTAGTAAATAACGTAACAGTTTGAATCCGAGGCTTGGCTTGACGGACCCTCTCTCTCCAATCTATCCCTCTTGAGACTTTCTTCTGACCCTGGACACCCAGGGGCTCTTCTAGTTCTTTCCTATTTTCTGTGTTTTTTTCTCTCTTTTTCTGATGACATCGTTGGACCTCGTACATAGTGATCCCTATAAGGGGGGTTCATCTATCTCTTGATCCCATCTTTACCACGCAGTGAGGGGTGGGATTTGGCCCCTAGAAGCACAGTCTGTTCCCAATTGGGGTGCTGGGACCATATCCCGAACCTTTCTGTTTTTGTTTTTATATCTGAGTAAAACATTGATAACTTTAGAGAGTAATTCAAGTTGTTGTTTTCAGGTGTAAGTGGTCCAATAGATCTGCTATAATCCAGACCAATGTTATTTTGTTGTACAAAGCAACCATGTACAGTATTTCTAAATACATTTAGATTGTATGTACATCTTTGTTGGAAAATCCAATAAAAATGTATTGAAAGAAAAGGAAGAACGAGGGAGAACGAGAGTAAGAAGAAAAACAAAAGAAGATGATAAAAAGAGTAAGAATAGAAGTCCGCTCAGTGGTCCCAGTGCCCCGCCCCATGTCTCTGTATAAGAAATAGGGGAGTCAAGAAGTCAGAAAGTCAGACGTCACCATGGGCGGAGGGTGTCGAGGTCAAAGGAGGGTGGGAGGAAGTGGTTTATCCAGGGTGCCCAGGTTCGTTCAAACTTGGGGGACTGCTCCTTATCTATGGCTTCCATTTTGGCATGGATCAGAAATCTGGTCATTCTGGACTTGGTCTCAGCCATGGGTAAATTTGGTGTTTTCCAGAATTTAGCTATTGTTTGCCTGGCTGCTGTGAGGAGGGATAACATGAGTTTAAATTGTATGCGGGATAACGAGTCTGGCTTCCTGCTAAGAAGGGCTAGAGTTGGGTCCGGAGTCAGGGGAGCTCCGAAGAGTTGCGAGGCCATGGTGAATATTTCCTTCCAGAATGCTTGTACTCTTGAGCATTGCCACCATATGTGGAAATGAGTGCCTGGCTCGAAACAGCCTCTGAAGCATAGAGGTGGATAGGACGGGATGTATTTGGCTATCCTTGATGGTACCAGGTACCAACGAGAGAGCTCCTTGTAGATCGTTTCAATAGCTAGTACGCTAGGTGAGGAGCTTTTTGTAGCTGCCCAGATTGCTGACCAATCTTTGGAATCAAGGTGGTGTCCGATATCCTGTTCCCATTTAAGTGTGTAGGAGGGGCCGTCCGAGTTGGGGGTACAAGACAATTGGGTGTAAAGCTTATATATTAGGCCCCTCGCGTGGGGGTCCCTTTTGCAGATGGATTCAAACTCAGTGGCCTGATCAAGACTGGAGCTATTGGTAATCTTTTGCAAATAAAAGTTTTTAATCTGGAGGTACCTGAAAATTTCGGAGGCAGGAAGACGATGAGACTCGTGGAGGGTGGTGAAAGGGAGGAATGAAGTGGAGCTAACTAGATTATGTAGCCTCGGCAGCCCTAAGGTAGCCCATGTTTGGAAAGCATGAGGAGAGTCCCAGGTTGGATAGAAGGCCGGGTTTTTAAGAAATGAGAGGGGGGGGTTATGTGGGGATTGAAGCTTGTGTTTATATTTTAAGGTGTCCCAGAGAGTTATGTAGTGGTTGGTTATTGTTCGGTCCTTCTTATTTTATTCCACCATTACCCAGAGTGGCGTTTCTTGTGTTGAGTGGTACTTGGGGAGGGTAGCTTATTGTGCTGCCCTATAATAGTTAGTGAAGTTAGGCATACCGAGACCACCTAGAAGCTTAGGAAGAAGAAGCGTCCGCTTAGGTACTCTGGGCTTAAGTGTCCCCCATACAAATTTGGATTTTTGCAGTTGGACTAAACGCAAAAAATATGCGGGGACCGGGGTGGGAAGTACCCTAAAGAGGTAAAGTAATTTGGGTAAGGCAGCCATCTTTATTATTGTGATCTTGCTTAAACAAGAGGTGGGAAGGTGGGACCAATGGTTCAGTAGGTTCATGATCTGTCTCAGGAGAGGCGGGTAGTTGTGAGAAAAGAGTTGGGTGTAGTCGGCCGTTAATTTGACCCCTAGGTAGGGTAAAGAGGTAGAGGCCCAGGGAAACGGTACGGCACCCTGTACGGCCAGCAACTCCTGCCGAGGGATGGAGATATTCGTAAGGTTCACCACTAGGCCTGAGACAGCCGCAGACCCATCGAGGATTGGTAGGAGGTTGGGACCGGAGACTAGTGGGGAGGAAAGGAATAATAAAATTTCGTCCGCAAAGAGACATAGTTTATGCTCATACCCACCCAGGGCAATGCCAGTGATGGTTGGGTTGACCCTGATCAAGTGGGCAAGGGGCTCTATAAGGAGGGCAAAAAGTAGAGGGGAGAGCGGACACCCCTGTCTCGTCCCCCTTTCAATTGGGAATGGTGCTGATTTGTAGCCTGCATATTTTACATAGGCCGAATCCCCATTTTTGAAGGGCGTATTGCATGCATGGCCATGAGACCGTATCAAAGACCTTTTTTATATTGAGGGACAAGAAGCAAGCTGGGATGTGGCAAGATTTAGCGGCGTGTGCCAGTAAGACCGCTCGGCAAATATTATCACCTGCTTGGCAGAGAGGGATAAATCCGGCCTGGGCGCGGTGGATGAGTTTGCCGATTAGATTGTTAAGGCGTGTAGCGAGGACTTTGGCTAAAATTTTAATGTCCAGATTCAACAATGAGATTGGCCTATAATTAGTATATGATGTGTCGTCGGTATGAGGTTTGGGAATCATAGATATTTTTGCGGTCAGGGACTGTATATTGTCGATTTTTGAGGATGGAGTTGAGGGCTTTGGTTCGGATTGGGGCCAATAGATCGGAGAATGTCTTATAATAAAGTGCAGAATATCCATCTGGGCCCGGATGCTTGTTAGGCTTAAGGTGTTTGATTGCCTATAGAACTTCCTCTGTGGAGATAGAGGCTTCTAGGAGATCTCGGTCAGAGGACGATAATTGGGGGAGGTTGAGTTGGCTAAAGAGGGCATCTGCCTCAGATCGGTTAAATTGATTGCCTGATTTATATAGAGCAGCCAGATGTGTGTGAAATCTCTGAGTTATCTTAAGGGGGTTACTAGTCTTTAGCTATTCTAAGGCGGATCGGTTTACTGGGTCTATTAAGAGAGTTTAAGGAGCGCGCTAGGAGCGTGTCCAGCTTGTTGGCTTTCATATAATAGACTTGCCTCGATCTGCGGAGAGCTTTTTCCGCATTCTCCATTAGAAATAAGTCAAATTCCAACCTCGCTTTGTCTAGCTTAGCTCTGGTGGTGGGGTTGGGGTTCAAGTTAAACTCGGTGTTGCTGGTGCAGAGTTCTACTTCTAGTCTATGGCCAAGAAGCTTGCGTTTGCGGTTAAAGAGCGCCGACTGGCACTGAAAATCGTCTTGAATGACCGGTTTATGCGCCTCCCAGAGCGTGAGGGGAGAAACGTCCGGGGTGTCATTGTGCTCTAGGTAGGTTTTAAGGGCCTGTTGGATATCAAAGCGATGTGAAGGATGCTTTAACAGATGTTCGGGCAGGTGCCAGGTGTGGCCTTGGTCTCTAGGGAACGGGGACCTCAAGCTGATAAGGACCGCACTGTGGTCGTACCAAGGGATGGGGTGTATGATGGAGGTCAGGAGTTCAGGGACCATTCCAATGGAAACGAGGATATGGTCTATCCTGGAAGATACTTTATGTGGGTATGAGTAATGTGTGTAACATCTTTTATTCGGATTTCCTTCTCTCCATGCATCTGCCAAATTATGCCTCTGGAGCAGCTGGAGGAATTGTGATTTTGCTGGGGATGTTGGCGGGTTGTAGGGAGATTTGTCTAAGTATGGGGCAATGACCTGGCTGGAGTCCCCACAAATAACTAATGCGCCCATCTTGTGTGAGGATACCACTTGTAGGAGATGTGAGATAAAGGAACTAGGACGTTTATTAGGGGCATAGTAAGACACTGTGATGGGAACATCCAAAAGATAGCCGCATAGGATTAGGTACCTTCCTTCCGGGTCTTGGATAACCTTTTGGGAAGTAAAGGGGGCAGCTCGCCAAAGTTGAGATAAGCTGTGGTGCAGCAAAACCGTAATACAAATTATAGATTTATCAAGGCAAAACAGTCTAATAACAACCTGCAAGAAAGAAAAAACAACAAAACAGATAACTGAGATTGGAGACCTCGAGGGTCAACATTCAGGCTAAGCCTGGAAGTCCGGGAGGGTTAATTTCAATCGGTGACAATGGATAAGGTCCAGGGCCTGGCCTCTGATTAGACTGTGGTTGCTGGTAAGAGGGTGACGAATCGGGGCTGGGAGAGGAGGGAGTCATACAGTTAGGTAAAGGGAGTTTGACAGTTCACTGTCCAGTTTCAGGGTGGTCTGGCCATTGCAGTGAGGAGTGGGCATTATCTTGTAGTGATGGGCCTAGTCGCAGGTATCTGGGCCCTTCTGGAGCAATAGTTAGGAGTGGGTCTGGTATGACAGTCCCCAGGGGTGAAGGGGCTATAGAAATCGCGGCTCCTTGTGCTCTTGGTGGGGAGTAAAAAAGAAAAGGTTCTCTTAAAAAGAGAGGGTGAAGCAGGTGTAACTCAGTATACCCTTAGGGGCTGTCAGTCCATGGTGTCTTCCTGGTCTTGAGATGGAGGGGTTAAGCGGCTCCGTTTGTGGATCTGTGAGGACCCCTGCTTTCCAGGGGATGCTGTAGGTTTGTGTGGCGAGGGGGTGGCAGAGCGGTGTTGGGACGGGTTGAAACTGGTTGGGGTATCCATCAGATGAAGTTCTTGTAAGAGCTGGTGAAGTTCCTCGCTTGTTTTGCATTTGAATTGGTTGCCTTGGTATGTAAAGCGTACTGAGAATGGGAATCCCCATTGATAGGAAATATGGCGTTGCTGAAGTTCCGACAGAAGTGGTCTCATGGCGCCGCACTTGGTCATCGTGAGCTGGGAAAGATCGGAGTATAATTGGTATCTGCGTCCTTGAAATAGGAGATCTCCTTTTTCCCTTGCTGCAGCCATTAGCCACTCTTTAGTGTGGAAAAAGTGCAGTTTCGCGATGATATCATGCGGTGGGCCCTCAGACTTTTTAGGCGCCAGAGCTCTGTGGACCCTGTCCATTTCAAGGCGCTCTATGGGGATGGCAGATTGCAGCTCTTGAAATAGGGCAGTGACAGTGGAGGTCAAGTCAATGACTGATTCTGGTATACCCCTGATACGTACGTTCGAGCGCCTGGCCCTGTTTTCAAATTCCTCCAATTTAGTAAGCAGGGTTAAATTCTCTTCCCTGAGGCTGTCAAGTTCAAGCCTGTGCTCCTGAGCTGTGGATTCAAGCTCATCTGCCCTATCCTTTAATGCTGCAGTACGGGAGCCCAGCTCTCTAATCTCTCTGGTTAGGCTGTTTGTAATATGCTCCGAGGTTTGTTTCAGGGCCTTGTGGAGCATTCTTTCAAATTGGCGTAGCAGAGCTGGAGAGGCAGATTGTTCAGGACCTTTGTCTGGGGAGGGAGGAAGGTCGTCATCAGATTCCTCTGGAAGTGTTAGGGAGAGCTGCTTGCGGGCTTTCGCTGTGCTGCTGAAAGCCGCGTGTGCCGCCACCATTTTGTTCGGTGCGCGGGCCAAGGCCTCCTTAATGGAGGTGTTTTTATACCGGGTTTGGGTGCCCACAAGGACCATGCAAGGCTTGCCGAAAGACTCACCAGGGTGCGGGGAGATCGTGGATACTTTCCGGGCGGTTGGTGTGCTGCTTATGAGCTGCTGAGGCTGTATGTCGTCTCCCGCGATGCGGAGCACTAGCTAGGCATGTCCTTTCGGCTGGTCTCCGCGGTAGCGCCGCGAGACAAATGTCTTTTCCATCCACCACACACATCCACCTTGGTCCACTGGGCATTGGGCACTCTGGACAAACTGGACAGCCTCACCAATCAGATGTCATTCAACTCCATCCAAAATGACTAATCGGCTCCCACAACTATGTGACCCCATGGTGTGGTGTAGTATATAAAAACATCTACATTTATTTAAACCAGTAAGCACTCACGTAAAATTAAACAAAGCCAGCATGTTAAACAGTCCTCAAACATCACCAACAAGATGGGCCTGATACTTGTCATGATGATGTCATGCATCTGTAGCTTCACCCTATGCATTGTATCATATGTTGATGTTTTCAGGGTCGTGACTAGAGTTGAGCGAACACCTGGAAGTTCGGGTTCTGCTGGTCCGTCCGAACTTCGGGACAAAGTCCGGGTCCGGGTCCGGACGGAACCCGAACGATCGCACTAGTAGTACTGTTCATAGTCCGGGTAGAACAACCACTACAAACTCCTGACAAATTGTACGACCGAAACAAATTAAAATGCACTCACGAATGACCAAATTTATTTACATCTACAAAAATATATGATGTGGTGTGGTACCCCAGTGTATCAACACCCTCGGCTAATCAGTAAAACCTACCTCAACTTACTGTAGACTAACCACTCCGACAGGTCAAACAGGTCTCACGGGTTACGGGTCACCTGGTTCCACCTACACACACCACCTACCTTTTCTGTAAACAGAGCGCCGCGATGGCGCCTCTGGTCGGCTTTCCTGTACGGATC
>BLSH010081055.1:152972-180000 GCA_018402905.1 Glandirana rugosa
TACTCCCTCGTTGTTATGTTTATTATATATAGACATGCTTTTGTAACATGGTGCCTTCTCCCCCTCCCCTGTCCACAGTAAGCTCCCATTTGGGGTGGCAGGCGAGGGTCAGAAGTAAGTCTCACGACACATAAGAGCAACACAATTATGTAAAGCACCAATTTTCCATATGCACTTGCTGAATCGTTTACTTTGATGTAAGATAACTTGATTCATGTCAATGTCGATGCTTCTGCTTACATATTCTAATAAAAATTATTGAAAGAAATTATCGAAATATCTATAAACAAAATCTGGGTATGCAGCCAACTTTTTTAGTGGTACTGGAACATTTAACCTCCCAACCACTATTTAAAATAATAACTAGATGTGCAGACCACTTGTTTCATGGAGAGACCTGTTAAAGGAGCTTTTCCTCTTCTATGACTTGGGCATGCGTGCCTGCACACAGTTCAAATGCCCAATGTTCTAAACATAGTGAAGACAACATAGCTGGTTCAGGGGTAAAATGAAATTCTAAGTCCAGTGTGGTTGTAGTGAGCCTGGTGAGATCAGATCAGACCGGGCTTCCTATGTCACCCTGTGCCCCTAACAGACACAGGGTGACTTACACATAAGAGGGGCCTGGGGAGCTGGAAAAGGAGTTGCCTGACCCCTGGAAACTGGGTTCAACGGGCTCCCCGCCCAAAGTGACTCCCTTCACAATTCTCCCCTTTCGGTAGGAGACTAACTCAGAAGTAGAACCCAGACGGGTTGACTTTGAAGTTAGTTTATCATTTCAGTCCCACAATGCCCGTACCAACACAGTACCCTAAACAAATTGTCCCAAACAGAGCATTACTCACCCAGCCAACCTCTTACTCTCTCGTAGAATATACTTGCCACTGGAGAGAAGTGCAGACTGGCCCTTCTCCCTGGAGTCCTTTCAGACACTGGAGAGAAGACAGGGTGGCTGGACACACTCTGTCATGCTGTTGGGGATCTAGGCTGACTGCCCACCGTTCCTTGGGTATACAGGTGGAGACTGAAGTCCCATTTAAGTTTGCTAGATGAAAATCCTCCAGTGTTGTGAGAGAAAGGCTGATATTCTGTCCCAATGCCAGACCTTTTTCTGAGGCTGTGTGAGTGGAGACCGCAGTCCCATCCACTACCACAGGAAATTCATCTTTTGTTATTTGAGGGCAGAGGTCAGCATCAATCTACCCTGTTGCAAGTTCTTCTGCAGGGTTGCTGTCAGTGGAGACTGCAGTCTCATCCACAGACACCACCTCAAGATGCAGTTGTGAGGTGCCAATTGCATTCTCTTCCCGTAGCTCCTGCGGAGTTGATTGTTGTGGGCAGAGGTCAACAGTGCCATGCTCTGAGGCCAGCTCTTCTGCTGCAGGCTCACCTGGTTGTTTTCCTCAGCAGAAAAGTCTATTAAATCTCCAGTCTCTGGAACTGGTGTCTGGAGATAGAGGTTCACCATCTCCTGTCCATGTAATCCAGAAGATGTTATTGGTGCTAGACAGAGGCTAGCAGAGCTCGGCCTTGTTTATAGCACTTCAGGTTTGGTCAAAAAACAGCCAAGGAAACAATCCAAGGAAAAATCCAAGTTCTACTTACCAACCAGCTTGAAATCAGCCAAATTAACCTGTCTAACAGTATGCATTAAAACCAGGGGTTCGGTTACACACATTTGCAATGTATACGTACGCTAGAGGGCCCTGGTAAGGCACCCTGGTACCTCTAGTCCCTACCTCTGACTTATAAGAGGCTCCATAGTAGAAGCACATGCATTCTGATGAGATAGATGAAGGCAGATGGGCTGGAGGGGAGCCCAACCCTCCTTAAAGTTACAAGGACACACTCAACAGCCAGCAATTAGCACAATGGCTACAAAGGTGTCAGTGTGTTACCTGACCAATATCAAGCATACAAAAAGTGAGCCGCTGCCCCCATCTATAACTGGTCTATTATATAGCAAGGAGCATTGGAGGGCAACAAATGACAAAAAACAGCCAAGGAAAAAAAATCAAGGAAAAATCCAAGCTCTACTTACCAGCCAGCTTATAACCAGCCACATTAACCTGTCTAACAGTATGCGTTAAAAACAAGGGTTTGGTTACACACATTTGCAAATGCATGCTTAAGCTAGAGGGTCCCCGCAAGGCACCCTGTCACCTCTAGTCCCTACCTCTGACTTACTCGTCACCAAACCTCTGTTTTTAATGCATACTGTTAGACGGGTTCATTTGGCTGGTTTCAAGCTGGTTGGTAAGCAGAGCTTGGATTTTTCCTTGGATTTTTTTCAGTGGCTGATTTTTGTCATGTGTTGCCCTCCAATGCTCCTTGCCAGCTATATAGACCAGTTATAGATGGGGGCAGCGGCTCACTTTTTGTATACTTCAAGTTTGGGGATGGCAATCTCCAGAGTTTCCTCTGCTAATTCTGGGTCATGCTGCTGAACATGTTCTAGCAGTTCCCTATATGCCCTTTCTAGGTGCTGTACTTTCCTTAGCAAGTATTCCAGATCAGGCTTAAGCTCTGGGACCCCTGCAAGACCGAGCATAGCCTGTATTCTCGCAAGTCCTCAACTGTAGGTTCCCCTTCACCGCCAAACGCGAAACCATCTGTAAAGCTCTCCCACAGCAATACAGGGCCGCCAAAGTCATATCCCTCTGGAGAGCATTCTGTTGTCTCCCCTAAATATTCCTGCTCTGCATGCCATTGCAGAGCCCGATATCGATTGTCCAGCTCTATCTCTTGCTGGACCAACCTGTTCAACTCTCCCAGGAATGGCATCCACAACTCCCGTGGGTCCACAACTCCCGTGGGTCACTGGCCCGTTCCCCTGGGGTTGGATAGCACTTGCCCTTGTACATACCAGCAACTTGGAGGGCTCCAATCCAGAGCTCCACCCGAATCTGTTGCCTCCAGGTATTGATCCGTAGACACAGTCCTAGGGTATACTGAAACTGCAATCCACAGGACCCCCTTGAACTCTGATGCCAGATCCATAAATCTGCTGGGGCGACCAAAGTCTGCTATCCCAATCTTGGATCCCTATCATGGTGGTTTGGACATGTTCACAGTAAGGAAGCACTGTCCTACCGCTGCCACCAGTGTGACTAACCCTGTACTCCTGAGGAGTATGTCCACCCGTATTAGCTTCCCTTGCCCGGTACCAGCACAATCCAAGATTCCTCAGAGCACTCAGTCACTAGTCAATACAGCAGTGTAGGGTGAATATAGCATAAGGCTTTATTTAAAGCACATAAGTATATATCTCTGGAGACAAATCCCCTCCTTGTTGGCATAGAAACACAGGGTCGGATAAACTGCACAGGTACATTCAACTTATAAACATATCTATCAACAAAAACTGGGCATGCAGCCAACTTTGTTAGTGGTACAGAAATATTTAACCTTGCAACAACTATTTAAAACAGTAACTGGGTGCTCAGACCACTTGTTTCATGGAGAGACCTGTTACAGGAGCTTTTCCTCTCCTATGACTTGGACTCACAGTTCAAATGTCCAATATCAGTTTGCTAATCATAGTAAAGACAACCTGGCTGGTTCAGGGGTAACATGAAATGCTGAGTCCAGTGTGGTTGTAGTGAGCCTGGTTAGATCAGATAAGACTGGGCTTCTCATGTCACCCTGTGCCCCTAATAGACACAGGGTGACTTATACATAAGAGGGGCCTGGGGAGCTGGAAAAGGAGTTTCCCGACCCCTCTAAGGTATGCTGGGTTCCACGGGCTCCCCGCCCAAAGTGACTCACGTCACAGATATAAAGTGGAATTAATTAAAAAAAGTATACAGTTACTCTAGTAATGCATATTAGATCCTTATCCAAGCATGCAGCCTTGCAGGCCTGAAAACGTTTGGGTAGCTTTCCCATCCAAATCTTTTACTACCAAGCCACATGTCATCAACATATGGGTGTACCTTGCCAAGGGAGCCCCCATGAAAAGCACTTTGTCTCCATGTTGATGAAGGCAAGGGCCTATTCCCCACAACCTGGAGGTATTCTGGATGACAGAGCCACAATATCCTCTTTCCAGCAATATTTGAGAAATTATCTGACATGCCTGCTCAAAAACAAATTCAGTTGAACAGCTGCCATTCCTTATTCTACATAAGGAATGGCAGTGATGGTGTGAAATGGGTGACAACTAGTTGCAAAAAGTGTTGTATTACCCAAGCATGACTTCCTATATGTATATGTGGAAATATTACCTGTTGTTGGATCTCCTTGTAAGGTGACGTCAAGGAAGTTAATACTGAACTTGTCATATTCAATAGAAAATTGTGAATTTAACTGATTTTCATTCAGAAATTCCTTAAAGTTTTGAAGTCCAGAAATGTCCCCATTCCACACCATCAGCAGGTCATCAATATAACAATCATACCAAGCAATATGTTCAGAAAAGTGGTTGTCAGGGGAAAACAAAATACACTCCTCTCACCAACCCATGTAAAGGTTCGCCATGGATGGAGAAAATTTGGCACCCATCGAAGCCCCACAGTGCTGGACATAGAAAACTCCATAAAAAAAAAAAGAATGGTGTGTTAAAAGAAATTTGACACTTAATAAGAGAAACTCCTGCAGCTCCTGAGAATAGGCACTATAGTGCTAGAGGTGATGTCTAATTGCCTGCAGTCCAGCGCTTTGGGGTATAGAGGCATAAAGTGCCTTCACATCCAATGTGGCCCACACATGAGTAGTTGTCCATCTAACAGAATTGATGTGATTAGAAATAAAAACGGGATGGGGCTGTGGTATTTTAATGGTACCACAATAGACTTACATACTAGAGTTTTAAAATTATAACACATTTATTGAAACATAGATAGTACAAAAGAAAAAACACATTCACAGTTTAAAAACAGTAACAACTGTTGTTACCAAATATACAGTTCACCCCCTGCACACACAGGGGAGGGCGAGAAAAATAGCTTCAATTACCCGCTGGATGATCTTATGTGCTTCCCGACATGTTTCGCAGGATGCCCGCTTCTTCAAGGGATTTTGCACATTTTTATAATTAGAAGCATAGATAATAACATAATTAATTTTACAATCCAAAATAAACAATAAAAAATCAAAAAATCAAAAAAAGAACAGAATACCAGAGGATTATAACAAAATGTGGATAATGATATACACATTTCTCTTGTATGCTTAGCTACATGATGCATCTCACCTATGGGACTGAACCTCATAGATCCAACACTAGAGCCCTTGAGGGTTCCCCCGGGGCGGGCATCGGAGGGTATTTTCTTAAAGGAAGAAAACTACTTTTATTATTTTTATTTTTATCATACATATGGTTCTAATCTATTAAATCCTTATTTAGACAGTATGTATGCCCTAACAAACCAATCAATCTCATGTATATATGTGCAAAGTCCATATGCATATGTGTATACACACCTGGATCTTCCACACATACTTATCACTGTATTATATCCACTAAAATACCCCAAATTTTTCAACATGTTTCATCATGTAGCTAAGCGTACAAGAGCAATTGAACAGTTGTTACTGTTTTTAAACTGTGAATGTGTTTTTTCTTTTGTACTATCTGTTTCAATAAATTTGTTATAATTTTAAAACTCTAGTATGTAAGTCTATTGTGGTACCATTAAAATCCCACAGCCCCATCCCGTTTTTTATTTCTAATTTTGAACTGATATAGGGATGTAGGTACCTTTAATTGATCAGTCCATTAAATACTTACCTGAGCCCATACCAATAGAATTGATTAACTCCTGCAATGCCATTTTCTGCTGCTTTGAAACAGTTGTTATTTTATTGGACAAGCTATTTTGTTTTAATTCAATCAAATCCTTCTCAGTCACAGCCTGAAGGATCTCTGCAGTGGGAATCCTCACTTGAATGGGGTAAAAGCATTTTGTTCAACATTGAGTGTATTTGCAATCCTTTACTATCTCTGATGTCTGAGGGCCATTTATCTGTCCATCCTCACTCTGATGAAAATGCTTACACAACAGAAGATTTTTCACAAACCTGTTGGTGTCAACAGTAATATTAAAGACGTCAAAATGATGAGTAGGAAAAAATGATAACGCCCGAGACAGAAGAGATAGTTCAAAGTCAGTCAGAGCTTCATCTGTCAGATTTACCACTGAAACTGTGGTTGGCAAATCTAGCTTTATTTCTTTCTCCTCTGTGGATATCACTGATCTTCGTCTCTTCCTTTCTTGGCGTTGTCTCTTTTTCTGGTATCCTGTATTCTGTTGGTTTTCTTTTTCTTTGGAAGCCGATACAATGGTGGATTCAGAGGTGTAACTAGAACCTTCAGGGCCCCGGTGCGAAGAACCATGATGGGCCCCACCTTCCATCTGAGCCACGGACTTCCAATTTTAGGAGGGCATCCATTGACATCTTCCCAGAAGATGCCTCCTGCATATCCCCTGGGGTGCCCATCCAGTGCTCTCTGTGACTGCTATGTTCTTCGGATGATCACAGATCACAGTAAAGGGCCTATCACAGCAGCCCTTTTACCATGTGATCAGCTGATCACATGTAAACAGACTTGCCGGGTATCGGCAGTCCTTTCCTCCCACGCTGTGTCTGTATGAGGAAAGGAGAGCTGTTAACCAGCAAGAATGTCAATACTTTGTTTACACTAATAATTATTGTAGCCTATCAGTGCTCATAAATGCTGTCTATTAGTGCCTATCTATTCCACCTATCAATGCCACCTATCAGTGCTCATCCATGCCGCCTACCAGTGCCCATCAGTGCCACCTATCAGTATTCATCAATGCCGCATATTAGTGCCCATCAGTGCTACCTATCAGTGCTCATCAATGCCGCTTATCAGTGCTCATCTATGCCTATCAGTGCCTCTTATCAGTGCGGGCACACTCCTGCAGAGTCCGGCGGCGCGCTCTCAATCCCGCGGCTTGGGTGGACTCGATCTCCGCGGGCGAGCCGCAATTGCCTAGCAGAGAAGAAAAACGGGGAACCGCCGATGTAAACACAGCGGCTCCCCGCTCTGTCAGGTGGCATGTAAGAGATCTACTGATCCCTGTCACTGGGATCAGTTAGATCTCTTATGCCCATAACAGGCCAGCCCCCTCACAGTTAGAACACGCCTAGGAAACACAGTTAACCCCTAGATCGCCCCCTGCAGGTTAACCCCTTCACTGCCAATGACCTTTACATAGTAATCAGTGAATATTTAAATTTCTGATTGCTGTATAAATGTCATTTATTCAAAAAAGTGTCGAAAATGTCTGACATGTCCGCCCCAATATCGAAGTCCTGATAAAAATCGCAGATCGCCGCCATTATCAGTAAAAAAAAAAATTGTAAAAACGCCAGAAATTAATTCTCATAATTATAAATGCGGCAACTTTTGCGCAAACTAGTCAATAAACGCAGATTGCGATTTTTTTCCCCAAAAATATGAGGAAGAATATAAATCAGCCAAAACTGATGAATACATTTGTTTTTTTATATATATATTTTTGGATATGTATTTTAGCAAAAAGTAAGAAATATTATTTTTTTGGAAAATAAATGACTCAGCAGTGATCAAATACCACCAAAAGAAAGCTCTATTTGTGGGGAAAAAAGGACGCACATTTTGTTTGGGTACAACGTCACACGATGCAATTGTCAGTTAAAGTGACGCAGTGCCGAATCGCAAAAAGTGCTCTGGTCCTAACGTGGGAAATCCTTCCGGGGCTGAAGTGGTTAAATATGCTTAATAAATTTTGATTTTACATATTTTGGTGGTGTTGTTGCCGGTCGTTTAAATTCCAATCCAGGGGGTGTTCCACTCTTTCTCATGCCGCCTATCAGTGCCCATCTGTGCCACCTATCATTGCTCATAAATGCAGCCTATCAGTGCCCATCAGTGCTGCCTATCAGTGCCCATCAGTGCTGCCTATCAGTGCCCACTCTCAGTGCCAATTAGTGCCTCCTATCAGCCCTGCCTATCAGTGCTCATCAATGTTGCCTGCCTCCTCAGCAGGGCTCTCTCGTACACATAGGTGTGCGCAGCATATTGCATTAGAGTGTGCGCTCCAAAGCTCAAACAAACCTGCCTTTCTCTGCAGCCTCAGCTGCATGGGGCAGTGAATAAATGGGAAGTGCTCTGTGCTGAGTGGCTTCCTGTTCATTCACAAACTGAAGCATAGTAAACACGATTTACTATGCTGCAGTTATAAATGGACACGGTGAGTGGGCGTGTTCACTGTGGTCATTTACTAGCCCCTTCCCCGCTCTCCATCCTGAAACATCCCCCGCAGACATTCAGGGAGGGGGAAGGGAAAAGGAGGGAAGCACTGCATTGCAGGGAGACCAACAAGGAGGGAGGACACCTGGAAAAGTAAGGGGAATTGACAATGCACATAGTGATTAGGGTGTGCCTATGCACACCTGGCACACCCCCTGTGCACACCTATGCTCATACAGCTCAGAGCTGGCCCAGCATTAACAGTTCTCCCTCCTCCCTTGCACAGATGTGAATGAAGACACCACGGAAAGTGTGAAGCTAAGGTCAGAGCTGCATTTTATCCATAAAGCATACTTTCCATGGTGCACAAAGGAGGGGAGGGGAGGGGTGGGAGCCAGGAGGAGAAGGAACAGATTGGCTGTCTCCTTTCCCCTCCATGCGAGGGAGGGAGAAGAACTGTCAAGCCAGATCTGAGCTGTATGTAAGAGACGTTCTCAGCTCATAGCCCTGGGACTAGCAACCCTGCTGGGGCCCCCAAAGAGTGGAAGAACACCAGGGCCACATCGCAAAGGCAACTGTTGCAAACCCCAGGGGCATAACTACAGGGGTTGCAATTGCAACCGGGCCCTGTGCTCCAGGGGGGCTGTGTGCCTCCCTTGTACACCTGGATAGGAGGGATGGCATTTAGAGGACCCAATCTCCCCCATTTTCCTCCTATCCAGTTTACTTGTCTTCTGCTGTTCCCAGGGTTCCTGTGTGCTTCCCTGCCCCCCCACAGAGCTGCTGTCTTCCCCCCTCCTCTCTTCTGCCAGCTGCTGTAGAAGATGAGTCATGATGGAGAGATGGGAACGGGTCGGTAAATTTTTACTGACTCCTTCCTTTTCTGAATGGACAGAGTCAGTGATTGGTACCAATTGCTTCATTCATAACTGAAGCATAGTAAACAGTTTTTACTTCTGAATGAATGGGAGGCTCGGTACACAACTATTCGTTTATTCGGTGGGTCCATAATAAAGGGACTCGTGATGAGAGTAAAGGGCCCCAGGATCAGTGGGAAGAGGGAAGGGCCCTGGCCAGGGGGGGGGCCCTTCATAATTTCTTGCACCGGGTCCCTGAAGGTTCTAGTTACACCTCTGGCAAACCTGGTAGTTCTGCCACTGGGTGGAGTGGCTTTTTTTGACAGATCTGTGTTGGTATTGCCACTGAAAAACAACTTTGCTGAGGAGGCTCGAGGAGTAGATGCTCTCAAAGCTGCAGTAATGTCAGAGCGTTTCCCCTGTGTCTGAAGACTCGGAAGCTGAAATTCACCTTCTTAATAGTATTGCCAGATCTGTGTCTATTCTTAAGAATTGACCGAGGTGTTGAGCCATAGCGCCCATTTCTCCTCCCTCATTCGTAAGCAGTGTTGTTATCATCCACATCCCAGAGGTATTCCCCACAACCCTGGCCAGGTGGTTGAGGGGGTCAGCAATCGGAGGTCTTATTGGAATCTGGAATCCCCCTTTAACAATAACGGAGCACCCAGATATCACCTCCTCGTGTGAATGAGTAAAAGGTTTACTAATTTACAAAAAAAAAATGTAGTGTAAATAAAACAAAGTTTTTGACAAGTCCATTATTAACCACTTCCATATCGCTGAATGTCATTTTTTCAGCTAGCGATTCCCTACACCATAAGAACATTCTTACCGGCCGCGGGAGGAGGTACCCCCACTCCTGCCGCCCTCGGGTGCTTCTCCTGTCTCCCCCGTGCGATCAGTGAGCCGGAGAAGGAATCCGCCAGCGCCGGAAGGAAGCCATAGAGAAAACCGAGGGACAGATCTCTATGACTCTCGGAGGCCAGGCGCGACGTTATGACCTCAAGTCCGGGTCGGAGGAAATAAACAAAGCTGGGGACGGGGTTTGAAAGCCTGAGATCCTTTTTTTTTATCTCTCAAGCTTTCCAGCCTGCAGGAGAGATATGGGGTCTTATAGATACATAAAGAGGGCCTGTCACTTCCTATTAAGAGGGATGTTTACATTCCTTGTAATAGGAATCAAAGTGATCAAATTTTATTTTATTTTTAAAAGGGAAAGTGTAAAAATAAAAAAAAATTAATAAAATAAACAATAAAAAAAAATAATTAAAGCGCCCCCATCCCCGCAAGCTCGCACGCAGAAGTGAATGCATACGTAGGTCATTTCTGCATATGTAAGCGATGTTCAAACAACACATGTGAGGTATCACAGCGAACGTTAGAGCGAGAGCAATAATTCTAGCTCAAGACCTCCTCTGTAATGCTAAATATGTAACCTGTAAAAAATGTTAAAGCGTCACCTATGGAGATTTACAAGTACCAAAGTTTGGCGTCATTTCATGAGTGTGCGCATTTTTTTTTTTATAATACTCTTTATTGAATTTTTCAAATTGTCATCATTTTCACTATTCCATATATAAGACATAAAATAAATACCAATACATACATAATCAAGTTTACAACATACTTCATCTTTCCCAATCTCAGTATCCAAAGTTCCCAGAATTTTTCTAACTTCCATACCTAAGACACATGATACCTACTCAAAGGAACCAGCGGGGAGGGGGAAAAGAAGAGGAAAAAAAAAGACAATACCCCCATACCCTCCTCCCTGCCCCTCCCCCCATCAATAATCCACCCCCTATTATAAAAAAAAAAAAATTATATTAAGAAAGAGGGGAGTGTGCACAATTTTAAAGTGTAACATGTGAGGTATCAGTTTACTCGGCGTAACATCATCTGTCACATTATATAAAATAATTGGGCTAACTTTAAAGTTTTGTGTTTTTTTTATTCATGAAAGTGTTTTTTTTTTAAGTACTGTGCAAATACCATGTGACTAGAGTTGAGCGAACCCGAACTATAAAGTTCGGGTCCGTACTGAACTTTGGGGTGTCCGTGACCCGGACCCGAACCCGGACATTGGAAAAAAAGTTTGGGTTCGGGGTTCAGTTATTTGATCCCGCCTGTTGAATAGCTGTAGGGCAGCCAATCAACAAGCGTTTCACTGGTTTGCCCTTAGAAGCCATCACAGCCATGCCTACTAATGGCATGGCTGTGATTGGCCAGTGCATCATGTGACCCAGCCTCTTTATAAGCTGGGGTCACTTAGTGCTGCATGCACGGGCGTTGCTAGGTCTACAAAAAATCTGGGGCTAGAGCCCATAGCATCAAAGTAGAGTCATACGCTTGAGCGGGCATACACACATATATATATATATAAACATTGTTACATTTCTGCGGATCCCCCTTACATCAGGGTCCCCAGAGAGCACGCCCATTTACATCAGTGTCCCCAGAGAGCCCCTTCCTTACATCTGGGTCCCCAGAGACTCCCTTTCTTACAACAGGGTCCCCAGAGAGCCCCTTCCTTACATCAGGGTCTCCAGAGAGCCCCTTCTTTACATCAGAGTCCCCAGAGAGCCCCTTCCTTACATCAGGGTCCAGAGAGAGCCTCTTCCTTACATCAGTGTCCACAGAGAGCCCCACCTTACATCAGGGTCCCCAGAGAACACCCCTATACATCAGGGTCCCCAGAGAACCTCCCCATATATCAGGGTCCCTAGAGTTCCTCCCCATACATCAGGGTACCCAGAGAGCCTCCCCATACATTAAGTGGAGGCGAGGGCCGAGCCGAAGCCCGTGCTATCACGGCTCAGTCTGCTCCTGCCTCCTGCATTCCGGACCGAGACATACCTGCAAATTGCAGAACTGCACCCACCCGGTAAGAGACTCGGGGCTATAGGCCCCAGACTCGGGGCTGTAGCCCCAATAGCCACCCCCTAGCAACGCCCCTGGCTGCAAGTCACATGCTCTTAGGCTAGTGTAGGGAGAGGATGCTGCCGGCTCTGTGAGGGACAGATTGCAGATATAATAACATCTCATCCTGCATTACAGAATGATCTGATTGTGGACTAGGGAGAGATACTAGTACTGCTGCTTTTAGGGACAAATTGCAAATCTCATCCTGCATTACAGAACGATCTGACTGGACTAGGTAGAGTCTACTGCTTAGAGGGACAGATTATTGTTCTAAAATCATCTTCTAGTTCTATAGGGAGAGGTTCCTGCTGTTGCTCTAAGGGACAGATTATTGTTCTAAAATCATTTTTCTTCCTTTTGCAGCCCTCTAACACTTTCCAGGACTTTTTTACAGTCATTTTTGTGCCGAAAAGTTTGGGTCCCCATTGACTTCAATGGGGTTCGGGGTCAAGTTCGGGTCAAGTTCGGTACCGAACCCGAACTTTTTCGCAAAGTTTGGCCGAACCCACCGAACCCGAACATCCAGGTGTTCGCTCAACTCTACATGTGACATAAAAAGTTACGATGACCACCATTTTATTCTCCAGGGAGTCTGGTAAAAAAAATATATATAATGTTTGGGGGTTTTGAGTAATTTTCTAGCAAAAAAATTATGTTTTTTACATGTAGGAGAGGAGTGCTGGAATTTGCTTGTGATTAATAGTATAAAATTATAAAAAATCCCATAACATACATACACACATACAATACATACACAATTTTATTTTTATTCCTCCCATGGGATGTCATTATTTTAATTGTTTTTTTTTTTCTGTGGGAGAGAGAGTGAAGAGTGAAGAGAGAGAGATATTTTTCGGCATTTGATTTTTTTTTTAGTTTTTTTTTTTTTTTTTAGGAGGGACACCTAAAGCTCTTTATATAGTACTGCTTTCATTATCATAGCTTAGAGTCAAAGTAATTTCCTAGATTTGTGGAACTTTTCCCCCTTTTGGAAACTGTTTGGAAATAAGGAATTGTTTCTTTTGCAGAGCTATTTACCTCCTGAGGTTTTGTTTCTGTTGATGCACACAGTGTAAGGGACACATCTCTAGTCTCCGCATGGAAAGGTCGCTCCATAGGATGCTGCAAGAGAAAAACGCTACCCTGAGACAGGAAAACTGGGACACCAGCCATGGCATCAGCTTAACCTGCAACATAGGCAAAGGTTCAATGATAAATAAACTGCATACTCAGCAAATGATTATATTAGCTGCTGAAAGTGCTTTAAAACTAAAGGTTTATTTGCACTTTATTGTGTTGTCTTCTCTACACCCATCTTTCCAGGGAAGGGCTGGGCCAGGGGGCAGGGTGGCAATTGCCCCCCATGCCACCCCAACTTACAGTCGAAATGGCTGGCGGCCATTGCCTGCTGACAATATTTCTTTTTGTGGAGGAAGTAGGGGCCAGGGGCGCGGCCGCCAACTAACTGCAAGCATAGGGGGGCACCCAGGGCTGGCCTTACCATGGATGATGTCTATTATAGGAGCCGGTCCAGGAGGCAGGACTTCGTATGACAGCGTCCGCGCCCGGTAAGCAGGAGATCCCCGCTCTTTGTAATCCGGCGGCTCTCCTCTCTCTCTGCATTGCAGGCTGCATTGGATGGGCACTGGTGAGGCTGCATTGATGGGCACTGATGAGGCTGCATTGATGGACACTGATGAGACTTCATTGATGGGCACTATTCAGGCTGCATTGATGGGCATCGATGAGGCTGTATTAATGTATTATTTTTGTTAAACCTCCTTTGTTGCTATTAACATTAAATTATGTTACAGCATTGTATCATATTTGTCTTGCTTCATAACATCAATATCCATTATAAAACCCGGTGGGCATGGATGGTGAGCTGATTTGGTGGCTCAATGGGCCACTTGACTGGACTTGCCCCCCAGGCCTAAGGCTGCCAGCTCTCCCCTGCATCTTTACCACTTTCTGTCTCTTCTAAAGTTGGGAGGTATGATTTTCTTTACTGTAAAAACCCCCCCTCTTCTGCAATTTGATCTCCGTGTCTAATATTACCGACCCAGCCCATCCTCGCCCTGTGTGATAAAATGTGACCCACCCAACTGCATTCTTCCCTGGAGTCAGAGACTTTCACTGTCACGTATCTCTTCTGTTGTCAGCGATGGCGTCTGCTGATCTGAGAGCTGAGCTGAAATGTTCCATCTGTCTGAAGATTTATATCGATCCTGTAATGCTGAGTTGTGGACACAACTTCTGCCGGATCTGTATTGATCGTGCGCTGGATGTACAAGAGGGGCCTGGAGGATATTCCTGTCCTGAATGCAGAGAGAGGTTTCAGGATCGTCCTGCACTGCAGAGGAACATAACACTGCGTAACATAGTGGAGAATTTCCTGTCTGCTCAGCCAGATCAGATGGAGTCCGGGGTCTTATGTACTTACTGCGTGGACTCTCCTGTACCTGCTGTTAGATCCTGTCTACTATGTGAGGTTTCTCTGTGTGATAAACACCTGAGAGTCCACAAAAAGTCCCCAGAACACATCTTATGTGACCCCACCTTGTCCATGGAGAGCAGGAAATGCTCCATTCATAATGAAGTTTTGAAGTATTTTTGCACTCAGGATGAGACCTGTATCTGTGTGTCCTGTTGTATGATTGGAGGACATAAAGGACATGAGATGGAGTCACTGGTTGAGGCTTCTAAGAAGAGGAAGAAGACACTGAGGAATGTTCTGCAGAAACATCTGACAAAGAGAAAGGAGACGGAGGAAAGAGTCCAGAGTCTGCAGGAACACCGGAGGAAAGTAGAAGAAGAAGCAGCTGGTGACACCGAGAGAATCACTGCCCTGTTTAGAGATCTCAGGAGACGTCTGGAAGACCTGGAGAAGAGAATCCTGAGGGAAATCTCCGGGAGGGCAGAGCAGATCTCCATCTCCATCCGGGACCTGGAAATAAAGAAGGAGGAGCTGTCCAGGAAGTTGCGTCACATTGAGGAGCTGTGTAACATGACGGATCCACTGACTGTCTTACAGGAATCAGACACAGGTGACTTGTGTGATACTGAGGATGGAGATAATGAGGACAGAGAGAGACATGAGAAGCTCCTCCATGATGGAGGGGGTCTAGATGTGGATGGGTTGTCACACACATTACACACATTATCTGATAGAACAGAGGCAAATGTATACATGTATATACAGGGAGCTGCAGACATATTACTGGATGTAAACACAGCTTATAATCATATCTATATATCAGATGACAGGAAAACTGGATCCTGGTCAGATAGAAACCTGAATCATCCAGAAAGACCAGAGAGATTTCTGGATTGTTCTCAGGTGTTGAGCAGTCGGATTTTCTCCTCAGGGAGACATTACTGGGATGTGGATGTCGGGGGATCAGATTGCTGGAGAGTCGGGATTTGTTACCCCAGTATGAAGAAGATAGGAGGAGTGGAGTCAGGGATGGGACATAATAAAAATTCCTGGGGTTTGTACAGGAATGGTAATCTGTATGGGGCGATACACAGTATATATCATAACCCCCTAACCACCAATATCCCCAGTAACAGAGTCAGGATATATCTGGATTATGAGGCCGGGAGGATCTCTTTTTATGATCCATGTGACCCAATCCGACACCTCCACACCTTCACCACCACCTTCACTGAGCCCCTCCATGCTGGGTTAAGTATATGGAGAGGTTGTCTAAAGATCTGTGGGGGGAAAAAGGAGATATAATGTTTCGTTTAATAATAAACATGTTACACTCACCTGCTCTGTGTAATGGTATTGCACAGAGCCCCCCCAATCCTCCTCTTCTGCCCCCCCCCACCTCTGGTGCTCTCCTGGTCTCTGTGTGCCACCATAGCAAGCCGCTATCTAGGGGGGTCACACCTGCAGGCTCACTCCAAAGTCAGGCTGCGTGCATCTATTGACACACACAGCAACACTGGGACATTTCTTACCTTAATGCAGGGAATGTCTTTACAACCAATTTAAAGAGGAAGTAAACCCAGATGGGGTTTACTTCCTCTATGTCACCCTGTAAAGAAGAAACATAATGGGCTACTATGCATTGCATAGTAGCCCATTATGTGCCACTTGCCTGGAAACGAAGTCTGTGACGTCCAGAGATGTCCCCTCTCCTGGCCGCATCCGTCTTCTGCCCCTCTTCCTTCCGGGGCAGCGACTCTTGCGCTGTGACTGACCGGAGTCGCGTGACGTCACTCCCGCGCATGCACACGGGAGTTGCCAGTCACGGCACGATCGCAGTGGAGGAACGGCACAGAGACCATTCCTTCACTGCGCATGTGGCAACATGATGTCGGCACAGCACATACACTGCATATCTCCTGAACTGTACAGGTTTGGGAGATATGCAGGGCACCTACAGGTAAGACTTATCATAGGCTTACCTGTAGGTTAAAGTGGCTGTCACAAGTTGACAACCACTTTAATAAAATGTGATGTATTAGTAAAGTGTATCTTCAGCCAGAACTTTTCTCTTAGGCCAATTTCACACTGGGGCGGGCAGGGCGGTAGCGGTAAAGCGCCACTAGTTGCAGTATTTTACTATTCGGTATCAGGGAGCATTTAACCGCCAAGAAGGGGTTTAAAGCGCCCAAGTGCGGCGCTTCCAAATCGGTGTTCAGCCGCTTCGGAAGCACCACCCATTTGATTTCAATGGCAGGGGCGGTGTATACGTCACTCCCCGCACTGCCCCAAAGATGCTGCTTGCAGGACTTTTTTTCCCGCCCTGCAAGCGCACTGCACCAGTGTCAAAGCAATCAGCCTTTCACACTGGGGTGGATTGGGGGGCGTTTTTCAGGTGATTTACAGGTGCTATTTTAAGCGCTAAAGGGTCTGAAAAACACCCCAGTATGAAAGGAGTGTTAGTGATGAATGTGGTTGGGAAGGGTTAGAACCCCGGTCAGGTATTTTCCAGCTCTCTGGGGCTCCATTTGATAGATTTACTCTCACTTCCTGTCCTGCTGACAATGTTTTACCAGACAGGAAGTGAGGGGAAATCTTCAACAGCAACACCGGGCTCAATTCACTAAGTGTAAAATACCGCAGGGGAAATGGCAGTAAATGAACACATTCTGTATTTTTAAAAAGTTAGTAATTCTGAAAAAAGCTACTAAGATACTGCATGTGTTATATCTATAAATGGTGAGATATTTTACTCTGAAAGAATTGTATATTCTTTGTATCTGTCAGCCGGGGATTCCCAACTGACAGGAGAATGACTGTTTTATAAGAATGATTGGTTACTAAAAGCATTTTTTATCATTGTGGATGGGGTAAGGGAAGGTTATGACTGTCAACTTTTTTTTCCCATCTGTGTCCCATTGGGGGGATTCCCCTTCACTTCCCGTCCCATATTCAAACAGCAAGTGAAAGGAAATCCCTGCAAGGTAAAGCAGCATTAAACCCCAAAGCAAGCATTCATTATATTGCAGTGTACCAATCCTTAGATGTGATGGCTGCATTCATTTTCTTTTTTAGGCTTTCTTTCTTCTATTTCCACCTGCTGATCCAGTCAGTAAGTCTGCTGTTATTCAAAAGAACAATCTGTCCTGAAGAATGTAGCAGTAAAACTTTTATCCTAAAAGGAACAAAACTGTTTGCTTTAACTGATTATAAAGTGTTAGCTGGAGTTTGGCTTCAGTTAGTTAGTGTATCTAAATCTGCTAGTCCATCTAACGCTCCCCCCCCCCAGACTGACAATGCTGCTGTCTGCTGTGCCTCCTGTTCTCATTCCTCCAGAGTTGCGTCTCACTACTACAGGAGGTGTGTTACTGGCCAGATCACCAGGTGAAAAGAGAGGAGAAAAAAGCCAAAAAAAGAAATAAAAATGCAGCCATCACGTCTAATGATTGATAAGCTGTAATATATTACATTTTGGTGTTGATTTTATTACTGCTTTAAGGAAATCCCTGGTTGTTACCAAAACTAGCGTCCCCATTGGAGGATTTCCCCT
The DNA here is from genome assembly GCA_018402905.1 of Glandirana rugosa. NCBI lineage: Eukaryota > Metazoa > Chordata > Amphibia > Anura > Ranidae > Glandirana > Glandirana rugosa. The sequence continues at coordinate 170,942 of BLSH010081055.1, forward strand.
CTATTACTTTCCTGGGGATATATAGCAGGGGATTAAAAATGAGTATATATAGCAGGGGATAAATAAGGAGTATATATAGCAGGGGATAAATAAGGAGTATATATAGCAGGGGATAAATAAGGAGTATATATAGCAGGGGATAAATAAGGAGTATATATATAGCAGGCAGGGGAGGGCTGGCAGCCGTAGGCCTGGGGGGCAAGTCCAGTCAAGTGGCCCATTGAACCACCAAATCAGCTCACCATCCATGCCCACCCAATGGGCCTAGCGGGATCCATGCTAGGGCCGGCCCTGGGCGCCCCCCCTTTGCCTGCAGTTAGTTGGTGGCTGCGCCCCTGGGCCCTATTTCCTTCCTCCACAAGAAAAAAAAAGTGTGAGCGGGCAGCAGCCATCAGCCATTTTAAATGTATGTTAGGGTGGCCTGGGGGGCAATTGCCACCCTACCTGCTGGGCCAGCCCTCCCCTGATAGCAGGGGATAAATGAGTATATACAGCAGGGGATAAATAAGGAGTATATATAGCAGGGGATAAATGAGTATATATAGCAGGGGATAAATAAGGAGTATATATAGCAGGTGATAAATAAGGAGTATATATAGCAGGGGATAAATAAGGAGTATATATAGCAGGTGATAAATAAGGAGTATATATAGCAGGGGATAAATAAGGAGTATATATAGCAGGGGATAAATGAGTATATATAGCAGGGATAAATGAGTATATATAGCAGGGGATAAATAAGGAGTATCTATACATAGCAATGGACAACATGGATACACATTAGGGGTCCGGCACCCGCCGCCATCATAACAACCAGTGACTCCTCCCTGCTGTCAGCCGGGGATGGAAGTGAGGTCAGACTCCGCCCCCAGAACCGGAAGTCTGGTCTCCGCCATATTTGTGTATGCAAATCACATGTGCTGTTAAGTCTTCTATATTTTATGCTCTGTAAGCAGGTTTTTATGGGAATAAAGTGTTTTTATGATTTTACTCCACTATATGCTTTGTGTTCTCTATACTATGTGTTGGCGTGATTGAAGTTGTGGATGGTGATTGGATCAGTGAAGGTGAAGAACAGAGAGGGGTGTCTGGTGGCCATGATTGGTTGCATTTGCCTTGTATGAACCTATGAGAGTCAAGGGTTGCAGCTATTTGAGTGAGACTCCATTTTGTAGATTGATTCCTGCATGGTGGTGAATTGGAGTGACGGGGAGCCATCCGCACTTCTACTCTTCACTGGTGATTTCAGATTTTGCACCATAATATTCATGTAAGCGTAATTTGAATTTGTGGGGTGGGTTTAATAAAGGCAAATAGACTGTGTACTCTGCAAGTGCAGTTTCACCAGAGCTTAGTAAATGAGGGAAAGCTTCACTTTACAAAGAATAGCCCAATCATATGCAAGGAAAATAAATTTAACATGATTGGATGATGGAAGTCAGCAGAGCTTCTCCACATTTGTTAAGCTCTGCAGCAACTGCCCTTGCAGAGTGTACAGTCTATTTGCCTTTATTAAATGAACTCAGTGAACTATCTGATTGTGAAAAGTACCTTGTACTACACTATGGTTGTGTGTTGTTTTTTAACTTATTTTGTTTTCCCTATAATACTCTTTGGAGGTATCCCTGGCACGGATGGACATCTCGAAAAGTGATTTGGAACTAGTAGAGTGATATCTGGTGGCCATTGTTGAGCTTCTAGAGGCCACATGGCATCCAAGGTGAGTATTACATTTTAACCACTTGCCGTCCGCCCACCGTCAAATGGTGGCGGAACGGTGCGGCTCTCGTTCTGGGTGGACGTCATATGACGTTGGCCCTTTAAGCTGGTATTGCGCATGATTGGGCGCGCGCATGCCGGCTCTGTCTGTGGCGGCGTGTCCCCAGGACACACCGTGTCACCGATGGGGGTGAACAGCCATTGGTCATGGCTGTTTACCATGTGATCAGATGAAGTCACGGCTGATCACAAATGGCATTTTCCCCATTCGCACGGCGTATGCACGCGATCGGGAGCGTACTGCGCGTGCACGTCGGTGGCGGCGTGTTCCCAGGGAACACTGCCTGTCATCGACACTGGTATCAGCCGCCGGCCGGTGGCTGTTACCTTGTGATCGTCTGTGATCTACTTCACAGCTGATCACATCCCATGTAAACAGAGCGGTAACTCACTGTTACCAGCTCTTCTCTCCTCACACAGTTTTCAGTGTGAGGAGAGAAGAGCTAGGATCAGTGAGTTGCTGATCTGTAAAGCAAAAACACACCCTATCACATCCTCCTGCCCCCCATCAGTGACCACCTCCAGACACCCATCACCCATCAGTGACCACCACCAGACACTCGGCACCCATCAGTGACCACCGCCAGTCACCCATCACCTATCAGTGACCGCCGCCAGTCACCCGTCACACATCAGTGACCTCCACCAGTAACCTGTCACCCATCAGTGACCACCACCAGTCACCTGTCACCCATCAGTGACCACCACCAGACACCCATCACCCATCAGTGACCACCGCCAGTCACCCATCACCTATCAGTGACCACCGCCAGTCACCCGTTACCCATCAGTGACCACTGCAAGTCACCTATCACCCATCAGTGACCACCGCCAGTCACCCATCCCCCATCAGTGACCATCGACAGACACCCTTCACCCATCACTGACCACCGCCAGACACGCGGCACCCATCAGTGGCCACCACCAGCACCCGTCACCCATCAGTGACCACCACCAGACACCCTCACCCATCAGTGACCACCACCAGACACCCATCACCCATCAGTGACCACCACCAGACACCCGGCACCCATCAGTGACCACCGCCAGTCACCCGTCACCCATCAGTGACCACCACCAGTCACCCATCAGTAACCACCACCAGTCACCTATCACCCATCAGTGACCACCACCAGACACCCGTCACCCATCAGTGACCACCACCAGACACCCATCAGTGACCACCGCCAGTCACCCATCAACTATCAGTGACCACCGCCAGTCACCCGTCACCCATTAGTGACCACTGCCAGTCACCCATCAGTGACCACCACCAGTCACCCATCAGTGACCATCGCCAATCACCTGTCAGTGACCGTCACACCTATGAGTAAACATCACCTATAAAAGTCTCACATATTTGGCATCGCCATACTCAGGAGGAGTAGCAGAATATATTTTGGGGTGTCATTTTTGCTAGGTACATGCTATGTGTTGGAAATATCATATAAATGGACAACTTTGTATAAAAATAAAAGCATTTTCATTTTTTCCCACATTTTCCAAAAACTACTGGAAAAAAATTACATGTTCAAAAGACACATTATGCCTCATAGATTATACATTGGGGTGTTTGCTTTCCAAAATGGGGTTAATTTGTGGGCAATTCCATTGTCCTGGTGCTCCAGGACCCTCAAAAATGTAATAGGTAGGGGGTTGAGAAATGAGGTGTATAATTTATGCTTGTTGAACGCCTGAAGGTGCTACTTCAATGTTGGGCCTCTGTATGTGGCCAGACTGTGTAAAAGTCTTACACATGTGGTATTGCCATACTCAGGGGGAGTAGTAGAATGTTTGTTTGGGTGTCATTATTGCTATGTACATGCTATGTGTTGGAAATATCATATAAATGGACAAATTTGTGTAAAAAGAATTTGTTTTCATTTTTTTCCCACATTTTCCAAAAACTACTGGAAAAAAATTGCATGTTCAAAAGACTCATTATGTGAGGGACAGATTATTGTTCTAAAATCATCTCATAGTGCTATAGCAAGAGGTTCTTGCTGCTCCTTTGAGGGACAGAATATTATTCTAAAATCATCTCATAGTGCTATAGGGAGAGGTTCCTGCTGCTCCTGTTAGGGACAGATTATTGTTCTAAAATCATCTTATAGTGCTATAGCAAGAGGTTCCTGCTGCTCCTGTGAGGGACAGATTTTTGTTCTAAAATCATCTCATAGTGCTATAGCAAGAGGTTCCTGCTGCTCCTGTGAGGGACAGATTTTTCTTCTAAAATCATCTCATAGTGCTATAGCAAGAGGTTCCTGCTGCTCCTGTGAGGAACAGATTCATGTTCTAAAATCATCTCATAGTGCTATAGGGAGAGGTTCTGGCTGCTCCAGTGAAGAACAGATTATTGTTCTAAAATAATCTCATATGCTATAGCAAGAGGTTCCTGCTGCTCCTGTGAGGGACGATTATTGTTCTAAAATCATCTCATAGTGCTATAGCAACAGGTTCCTGCTGCTCCTCTGAGGAACAGATTGTTGTTCTAAAATTATCTCATAGTGCTATAGGAAGAGGTTCCTGCTGCTGTTGTGAGGGACAGATTATTGTTCTAAAATCATTGCATAGTGCTATAGCAAGAGGTTCCGGCTGCTACTGTGAGGGACAGATTATTGTTCTAAAATCATCTCATAGTGCTATAGGGAGAGGTTCCTGCTGCTTCTGTGAGTGACAGATTATTGTTCTAAAATCATCTCATAGTGCTATAGGGAGAGGTTCCTGTTGCTCCTGTGAGGGACAGATTATTGTTCTATAAACATCTCATACTGCTATAGCAAGAGGATCCTGCTGCTCCTGTGAGGGACAGATTATTGTTCTAAAATCATCTCATAGTGCTATAGGGAGAGGTTCCTGTTGCTCCTGTGAGGGACAGATTATTGTTCTATAAACATCTCATAGTGCTATAGGGAGAGGTTCCTGCTGCTGCTGTGAGGGACAGATTATTGTTCTAAAATCATCTCATAGTGCTATAGGGAGAGGTTCCTGCTGCTCCAGTGAGGGACAGATTATTGTTCTATAAACATCTCATAGTGCTATAGGGAGAGGTTCCTGCTGCTACGGTGAGGGACAGATTATTGTGTCTGATATTGCTATAGGGAGAGGTTCCTGCTGCTCGTGTGAGGGACAATTATTGTTCTAAAGTCATCTCATAGTGCTATAGCAAGAGGTTCCTGCTGCTCCTGTGAGGGACAGATTATTGTTCTAAAATCATCTCATAGTGCTATATGGAGAGGTTCATGCTGCTCCTGTGAGGGACAGATGATTGTTTTAAAATCATCTCAAAGTGCTATAGGGAGAGGTTCCTGCTGCTCGTGTGAGGGACAATTATTGTTCTAAAGTCATCTCATAGTGCTATAGCAAGAGGTTCCTGCTGCTCCTGTGAGGGACAGATTATTGTTCTAAAATCATCTCATAGTGCTATATGGAGAGGTTCATGCTGCTCCTGTGAGGGACAGATGATTGTTTTAAAATCATCTCAAAGTGCTATAGGGAGAGGTTCCTGCTGCTCGTGTGAGGGACAATTATTGTTCTAAAGTCATCTCATAGTGCTATAGCAAGAGGTTCCTGCTGCTCCTGTGAGGGACAGATTATTGTTCTAAAATCATCTCATAGTGCTATAGGGAGAGGTTCCTGCTGCTCCAGTGAGGGACAGATTATTGTTCTATAAACATCTCATAGTGCTATAGGGAGAGGTTCCTGCTGCTACGGTGAGGGACAGATTATTGTGTCTGATATTGCTATAGGGAGAGGTTCCTGCTGCTCGTGTGAGGGACAATTATTGTTCTAAAGTCATCTCATAGTGCTATAGCAAGAGGTTCCTGCTGCTCCTGTGAGGGACAGATTATTGTTCTAACATCATCTCATAGTGCTATAGGGAGAGGTTCCCGCTGCTCCTGTGAGGAAGAGATTATTGTTCTAAAATAATCTCATAGTGCTATAGCAAGAGGTTCCTGCTGCTGCCGTGAGGGACAATTATTGTTCTAAAATCATCTCATAGTGCTATAGCAAGAGGTTCCTGCTGCTCCTTTGAGGGACAGATTATTGTTCTAAAATCATCTCATAGTGCTATAGGAAAAGGTTCCTGGTGCTGCTGTAAGGGACAGATTATTGTTCTAAAATCATCTCATAGTGCTATAGGGATAGGTTCCTTCTGCTGGTGTGAGGGACAGATTATTGTTCTAAAATCATCTCATAGTGCAATAGGGATAGGTTCCTGCTGCTGCTGTGAGTGACAGATTATTGTTCTAAAATCATTGCATAGTGCTATAGCAAGAGGTTCCAGCTGCTCCTGTGAGGGACAGATTATTGTTCTAAAATCAATTCATACTGTTATAGGGAGAGGTTCCTGCTGCTGCTGTGAGGACAGATTATTGTTCTAAAATCATCACATAGTGCTATAGGGAGAGGTTCCTGCTGCTCCTGTGAGGGAAAGATTATTGTTCTAAAATCATCTCATAGTGCTATAGCAAGAGGTTCCTGCTGGTCCTGTGAGGGACAGATTATTGTTCTAAAATCATCTCATAGTGCTATAGCAAGAGGTTCCTGCTGCTCCTGTGAGAATAGATTATTGTTCTAAAATCATTACATAAAGCTATAGGAAGAGGTTCCTGCTGTTGCTGTGAGGGACAGATTATTGTTCTAAAATCATCTCATAGTGCTATACCGAGGGGTTCCTACTGCTCCAGTGAGAGACAGATTATTGTTCTAAAATCATCTCATAGTGCTATAGGGAGAGGATCCTGCTGCTGCTGTGAGGGACAGATTATTGTTCTAAAATCATCTCATAGTGCTATAGGGAGAGGTTCCTGCTGGTCCTGTGAGGGACAGATTATTGTTCTAAAATCATCTCATAGTGCTATAGCAAGAGGTTCCTGCTGCTCCTGTGAGAATAGATTATTGTTCTAAAATCATTACATAAAGCTATAGGAAGAGGTTCCTGCTGTTGCTGTGAGGGACAGATTATTGTTCTAAAATCATCTCATAGTGCTATACCGAGGGGTTCCTACTGCTCCAGTGAGAGACAGATTATTGTTCTAAAATCATCTCATAGTGCTATAGGGAGAGGATCCTGCTGCTGCTGTGAGGGACAGATTATTGTTCTAAAATCATCTCATAGTGCTACAGGGAGAGGTTCCTGCTGCTCCTGTGAGGGACAGATTATTGTTCTAAAATCTTCTCATAGTGCTATAGGGAGAGGTTCCTGCTGCTCCTGTGAGGGGCAGATTATTGTTCTAAACTCATCCCATAGTACTATAGCAAGAGGTTCCTGCTGCTCCTGTGAGGGACAGATTATTGCTCTAAAATCATCTCATAGTGCTATAGTAAGAGGTTCTTGCTGCTCCTGTAAGGGACAGATTATTGTTCTAAAATCATCTCATAGTGCTATAGCAAGAGGTTCTTGCTAATCTTGTGAGGGACAGATTATTGTTCTAAAATCATCTCATAGTGCTATAGGGAGAGGTTCCTGCTGCTCCTGGGAAGGACAGATTATTGTTATAAAATCATCTCATAGTGCTATAGGGAGGGGTTCCTGCTGTTCCGGTGAGGGACAGATTATTGTGTCTGATAGTGCTATAGGGAGAGGTTCCTGCTGCTCCTGTGAGGGACAATTATTGTTCTAAAGTCCTCTTTTAGTGCTATAGCAAGAGGTTCCTGCTGCTCCTGTGAGGGACAGATTATTGTTCTAAAATCATCTCATAGTGCTATAGGGAGAGGTTCCTGCTGCTCCAGTGAGGAACAGATTATTGTTCTAAAATCATCTCATAGTGCTATAGCAAGAGGTTCCTGCTGCTCCTGTGAGGGACAGATTATTGTTCTAAAATCATCACATAGTGCTATAGCAAGAGGTTCCTGCTGCTCCTGTGAGGGACAGATTATTGTTCTAAAATCATCTCATAGTGCTATAGCAAGAGGTTCCTGCTGCTTCTGTGAGGGACAGATTATTGTTCTAAAATCATCTCATAGTGCTATAGGGAGAGGTTCCTGTTGCTGCTGTGAGGGACAGATTATTGTTCTAAAATCATCTCATAGTGCTATAGGGAGAGGTTCCTGTTGCTGCTGTGAGGGACAGATTATTGTTCTAAAATCAGCACATACTGCTATAGGGAGAGGTTCCTTCTGCTGGTGTGAGGCACAGATTATTGTTCCAAAATAATCTCATAGTGCTATAGGGAGAGGTTCCTGCTGCTCCTGTGAGGGACAATTATTGTTCTAAAGTCATCTCATAGTGCTATAGCAAGAGGTTCCTGCTGCTCCTGTGAGGGACAGATTATTGTTCTAAAATCATCTCATAGTACTATAGCAAGAGGTTCCTGCTGCTCCTGTGAGGGACAGATTATTGTTCTAAAATCATCTCATAGTGCTATAGGGAGAGGTTCCTGCTGCTCCAGTGAGGAACAGATTATTGTTCTAAAATCATCTCATAGAGCTATAGGGAGAGGTTCCTGCTGCTGCTGTGAGGGACAGATTATTGTTCTAAATCATCTCATAGTGCTATAGGGAGAGGTTCCTGCTGCTGCTGTGAGGGACAGATTATTGTTCTAAATCATCTCATAGTGCTACAGGGAGAGGTTCCTGCTGCTGGTGTGAGGGACAGATCATTGTTCTAAAAACTTCTCATAGTGCTATAGGGAGAGGTTCCCGCTGCTACTGTGAGGAACAGTTTATTGTTCTAAAATAATCTCATACTGCTATAGCAAGAGGTTCCTGCTTCTGCTGTGAGGGACAATTATTGTTCTAAAATAATCTCATAGTGCTATAGCAAGAGGTTCCTGCTTCTGCTGTGAGGGAAAATTATTGTTCTAAAATAATCTCATAGTGCTATAGCAAGAGGTTCCTGCTGCTCCTGTGAGGGACAGAATATTGTTCTAAAATCATCTCATAGTGCTATAGGGAGAGGTTCCTGCTGCTCCTGTGATTGACAGATTATTGTTCCAAAATCATTTCATAGTGCTTTAGGGAGAGGTTCTTTCTGCTGGTATGAGGGACAGATTATTGTTCTAAAATCATCTCATAGTGCTATAGGGAGAGGTTCCTACCGCTCCTGTGAGGGACAGATTATTGTTCTAAAATCATCTCATAGTGTTATAGGAAGAGGTTCCTGCTGCTGGTGTGAGGGACAGATTATTGTTCTAAAATCATCTCATAGTGCTCTTTTGAGAGGTTCCTGCTGCTCCTGTGAGGGACAGATTATTTTTCTAAAACTAAAACCTTGTTATTAGACAGTTAGTGTCCTCGTCGTCCTTGGAGAGGGATATCGTGATACTCTACTAAAA
>BLSH010081055.1:180010-191365 GCA_018402905.1 Glandirana rugosa
ATCTCATAGTGCTATTATGAGAGGTTCCTGCTGCTCCGGTGAGGGACAGATTATTGTTCTAAAATCATCTCCTAGTGCTATAGGGAGAGGTTCCTGCTGCTGGTGTGAGGGACAGATTATTGTTCTAAAATCTTCTCATAGTGCTATAGGGAGAGGTTCCTGCTGCTGGTGTGAGGGACAGATTATTGTTCTAAAATCATCTCATAGTGCAATAGCAAGAGGTTCCTGCTGCTGCTGTGAGGGACAGATTATTGTTCTAAAATCATCTCATAGTGCTACAGGGAGAGGTTCCTGCTGCTGGTGTGAGGGACAGATTATTGTTCTAAAAACTTCTCATAGTGCTATTGGGAGAAGTTCCTGCTGCTGGTGTGAGGTACAGATTATTGTTCTAAAATCATCTCATAGTGCTATAGGGAGAGGTTCCCGCTGCTACTGTGAGGAACAGATTATTGTTCTAAAATAATCTTATACTGCTATAGCAAGAGGTTCCTGCTGCTGCTGTGAGGGACAATTATTGTTCTAAAATCATCTCATAGTGCAATAGCAAGAGGTTCCTGCTGCTGCTGTGAGGGACAGATTATTGTTCTAAAATCATCTCATAGAGCTATAGTGAGAGGTTCCTGCTGCTGCTGTGAGGGACAGATTATTGTTCTAAAATCATCTCATAGTGCTACAGGGAGAGGTTCCTGCTGCTGGTGTGAGGGACAGATTATTGTTCTAAAAACTTCTCATAGTGCTATTGGGAGAAGTTCCTGCTGCTGGTGTGAGGTACAGATTATTGTTCTAAAATCATCTCATAGTGCTATAGGGAGAGGTTCCCGCTGCTACTGTGAGGAACAGATTATTGTTCTAAAATAATCTTATACTGCTATAGCAAGAGGTTCCTGCTGCTGCTGTGAGGGACAATTATTGTTCTAAAATCATCTCATAGTGCTATAGCAAGAGGTTCCTGCTGCTCCTGTGAGGGCCAGATTATTGTTCTAAAATCATCTCATAGTGCTATAGGAAGAGGTTCCTGCTGCTGCTGTGAGGGACAGATTATTGTTCTAAAATCATCTCATAGTGCTATACCGAGGGGTTCCTGCTGCTGGTGTGAGGGACAGATTATTGTTCTAAAATCATCTCATAGTGCTACAGGGAGGGGTTCCGGCTGCTCCTTTGAGGGACAGATTATTGTATCTGATAGGGCTATAGGGAAAGGTTCCTGCTGCTGCTGTGAGTGACAGATTATTGTTCTAAAATCATCGCATAGTGCTATAGCAAGAGGTTCCTGCTGCTCCTGTGAGGGACAGATTATTGTTCTAAAATCATCTCATAGTGCTATAGGGAGAGGTTCCCGCTGCTCCTGTGAGGGACAGATTATTGTTCTGAAATCATCTCATAGTGCTATAGGGAGAGGTTCCTGCTGCTCCTGCGAGGGATATTTTATAGTTCTAAAATATTATCATAGGGCTATAGGGAGAGGTTCCTGTTTCTCCTGTGAGGGACAGATTATTGTTCTAAAATGATCTCTTGGTGCTATAGGGAGAGGTTCCTTCTGCTGGTGTGAGGGACAGATTATTGTTCTAAAACCATCTCAGTGCTGTAGGGAGAGGTTTCTGCTGCTCCAGTGAGGGACAGATTATTGTTCTAAAATCATCTCATAGTGCTATAGGGAGAGGTTCCTGCTGCTCCTGTGAGGAATAGATTATTGTTCTAAATTCATCTCATAGTGCTATAGGGAGAGGTTCCTACCGCTCCTGTGAGGGACAGATTATTGTTCTATAATCATCTCATAGTGTTATAGGGAGAGGTTCCTGCTGCTGGTGTGAGGGACAGATTATTGTTCTAAAATCATCTCATAGTGCTATTATGAGAGGTTCCTGCTGCTCCTGTGAGGGACAGATTATTTTTCTAAAATCATCTCATAGTGATATTATGAGAGGTTCCTGCTGCTCCGGTGAGGGACAGATTATTGTTCTAACATCACCTCAAAGTGCTATAGGGAGATGTTCCTACTGCTCCGGTGAGGGGCAGATTATTGTTCTAAAATCATCTCATAGTGCTATAAGGAGAGGTTCCTGCTGCTGGTGTGAGGGACAGATTATTGTTCTAAAATCATCTCATAGTGCTATAGGGAGGGGTTCCTGCTGCTCCTTTGAGGGACAGATTATTGTATCTGATAGGGCTATAGGGAAAGGTTCCTGCTGCTGCAGTGAGTGACAGATTATTGTTCTAAAATCATCGCATAGTGCTATAGCAAGAGGTTCCTGCTGCTCCTGTGAGGGACAGACTATTGTTCTAAAATCATCTCATAGTGCTATAGGGAGAGGTTCCTGCTGCTCCTGTGAGGGACAGATTATTGTTATAAAATCATCTCATAGTGCTATAGGGAGAGGTTCCTGCTTCTCCTGTGAGGGACAGATAATTGTTCTAAAATGATCTCTTGGTGCTATAGGGAGAGGTTCCTTCTGCTGGTGTGAGGGACAGATTATTGTTCTAAAACCATCTCAGTGCTGTAGGGAGAGGTTTCTGCTGCTCCTGTGAGGGACAGATTATTGTTCTAAAATCATCTCATATTGCTTTAGGAAGAGGTTCCTGCTGCTGCTGTGATGGACAGATTATTGTTCTAAAATCATCTCATAGTGTTATATTGAGAGGTTCCTGCTGCTGGTGTGAGGGACAGATTATTGTTCTAATATCATCTCATAGTGCTATAGGGAGAGGTTCCTGCTGCTCCTGTCAGGGATAGATTATTGTTCTAAAATCATCTCATAGTGCTATAGGGAGAGGCTCCTACTGCTCCTGTGAGGGACAGATAATTGCTCTAAAATTATCTCATAGTGCTATAGGGAGAGGTTACTTCTGCTGTTGTGTGGGACAGATTATTGTTCTAAAATCATTTTATAGTGCTATAGGGAGAGGTTCCTACTGCTCCTGTGAGGGACAGATTATTGTTCTAAAATCATCTCATAGTGTTATAGGGAGAGGTTCCTGCTGCTGGTGTGAGGGACAGATTATTGTTCCAAAATCATCTCATAGTGCTATAGGGAGAGGGTCCTGCTGCTCCTGTGAGGGACAGATTATTGTTCTAAAATAATCTCATAGTGCTATAGGGAGAGGTGCCTGCTGCTGGTGTGAGGGACAGATTATTGTTCCAAAATCATCTCATAGTGCTATAGGGAGAGGTTCCTGCAACTCCTGTGAGGGACAGGTTATTGTTCTAAAATCATCTCATAGTGCTATAGGGAGAGGTTCCTGCTGCTGGTGTGAGGGACAGATTATTGTTCTAAAATCATCTCATAGTGCTATAGGGAGAGGTTCCTGCTGCTCCTGTGAGGGTTAGATTTTTGTTCTAAAATCATCTCATAATGCTATAGGGAGAGGTTCCTGTTGCTGCTGTGAGGGACAGATTATTGTTCTAAAATCATCACATACTGCTAAAGGGAGAGGTTCCTTCTGCTGGTGTGAGGGACAGATCATTGTTCTAAAATCATCTCATAGTGCTATATGGAGAGGTTCCTACTGCTCCTGTGAGGGACAGATTATTGTTCAAAAATCATCTCATAGTTTTATAGGGAGAGGTTCCTGCTGCTGGTGTGAGGGACAGATCATTGTTCTAAAATCATCTCATAGTGCTATATGGAGAGGTTCCTTCTGCTGGTGTGAGGGACAGATTATTGTTCTAAAATCATCTCATAGTGTTATATTGAGAGGTTCCTGCTGCTGGTGTGAGGGACAGATTATTGTTCTAAAATCATTCCATAGTGCTATAGGGAGAGGTTCCTACTGCTCCTGTGAGGGACAGATTATTGTTCAAAAATCATCTCATAGTTTTATAGGGAGAGGTTCCTGCTGCTCCTGTGAGGGACAGATTATTGTTCTAAAATCATCTCATAGTGCTATAGGGAGAGGTTCCTGCTGCTCCTGTGAGAGACAGATTATTGTTCTAAAATCATCTTTTAGTGCTATAGGGAGAGGTTCCTGCTGCTGCTGTGAGGGACAGATTATTGTTTTAAAATCATAACATACTGTTATAGGGAGAGGTTCCCGCTGCTCGTGTGAGGGACAGATTATTGTTCTAAAATCATCTTATAGTGCTATAAGGAGAGGCTCCTGCTTCTCCTGCGAGGCACAGATTATTGTTCTAAAATCATCTCACACTGCTATAGGGAGAGGTTCCTGCTGCTCCTATGAGGGGCAGATTATTGTTCTAAAATCATCTCATAGTGTTATATTGAGAGGTTGCTGCTGCTGGTGTGAGGGACAGATTATTGTTCTAAAATCATCTCATAGTGTTATATTGAGAGGTTCCTGCTGCTGGTGTGAGGGACAGATTATTGTTCTAAAATCATCTCATAGTGCTATAGGGAGAGATTACTGCTGCTCCTGTGAGGGACAGATTATTGTTCAATAATCATCTCATAGTTTTATAGGGAGAGGTTCCTGCTGCTGGTGTGAGGGACAGATCATTGTTCTAAAATCATCTCATAGTGCTAAAGGGAGAGGTTCCTTCTGCTGGTGTGAGGGACAGATCATTGTTCTAAAATCATCTCATAGTGCTATAGGGAGAGGTTCCTACTGCTCCTGTGAGGGACAGATTATTGTTCAAAAATCATCTCATAGTTTTATAGGGAGAGGTTCCTGCTGCTCCTGTGAGGGACAGATTATTGTTCTAAAATCATCTCATAGTGCTATAGGGAGAGGTTCCTTCTGCTGGTGTGAGGGACAGATCATTGTTCTAAAATCATTCCATAGTGCTATAGGAAGAAGTTCCTACTGCTCCTGTGAGGGACAGATTATTGTTCAAAAATCATCTCATAGTTTTATAGGGAGAGGTTCCTGCGGCTCCTGTGAGGGACAGATTATTGTTCTAAAAGCATCTCATAGTGCTATATGGAGAGTTTCCTCCTGCTCCTGTGAGGGATAGATTATTGTTCTAAAATCATCTCATAGTGCTATAGGGAGAGGTTCCTGCTGCTCCTGTGAGAGACAGATTATTGTTCTAAAATCATCTTTTAGTGCTATAGGGAGAGGTTTCTGCTGCTGCTGTGAGGGACAGATTATTGTTTTAAAATCATCACATACTGCTATAGGGAGAGGTTCCTGCTGCTGGTGTGAGTGACAGAATGTTGTTCTAAAATCATCTCAAAGTGCTATAGGGAGAGGTTCCTGCTGCTCCTGTAAATTGACAGATTATTGTTCTAAAATCATCTCATTGTGCTATAGGGAGAGGTTCCTGCTTCTCCTGCGAGGCACAGATTATTGTTCTAAAATCATCTCACACTGCTATAGGGAGAGGTTCCTGCTGCTCCTATGAGGGGCAGATTATTGTTCTAAAATCATCTCATAGTGTTATATTGAGAGGTTGCTGCTGCTGGTATGAGGGACAGATTATTGTTATAATATCATCTCATAGTGCTATAGGGAGAGGTTCCTGCTGCTCCTGTGAGGGACAGATTATTGTTCTAAAATCATCTCATAGTGCTTTAGGGAGAGGTTCCTGCTGCTGCTGTGAGGGACAGATTATTGTACTAAAATCATCTCATAGTGCTATAGGGAGAAGTTCCTGCTGCTCCTGTCAGGGATAGATTATTGTTCTAAAATCATCTCCTAGTGCTATTGTGAGAGGCTCCTGCTGCTCCTGTGACGGACAGATAATTGTTCTAAAATGATCTCATAGTGCTATAGGGAGAGGGTACTTCTGCTGGTGTGAGGGACAGATTATTGTTCTAAAATCATCTCATTGTGCTATAGGGAGAGGTTCCTGCTGCTCCTATGAGGGACAGATTATTGTTCTAAAATCACCTCATAGTGCTATAGGGAGAGGTTCCTGCTTCTCCTGCGAGGGACAGATTATTGTTCTAAAATCATCTCATAGTGCTATAGGGAGAGGTTCCTGCTGCTCCTGTGAGGGACAGATTATTGTTCTAAAATCATCACATACTGCTATAGGGAGAGGTTCCTGCTGCTCCTGTGAGGGACAGATTATTGTTCTAAAATCATCTCATGCTGGTGAAGGGAGAGGCTCCTGCTGTTGGTGTGAGCGGTGCATTTCTTGCACAAAAATAAAAAGTGCATCTACGTTTCTCTTTTTAAAAAAAAAAAAGAAGAAGAATTTATTTTTCTTTTTTTTTGTATTAATAAATAGTGCTACATAGTACATTTACGTCCAGAATGAGGAGAGCATCAAAAAGGGACATGGTCGTGGTGCTGCTGGTGTTGGTGGTGTTGGTGAAGTTCCTCTTGCAAGGAGAGGACGTGGTCGATTTTTGCCAGCTACATGCAGAAGTAAAACACCTTCCTCAGGTGCGAGTAGCCGACAGAACCTTCAACGTTATGTGGTAGGCCTGAATGCTGCTCAACGAATGGTCAGGCCAGAACAAGTACAGGCGCTAGTAGATTGAATGAATGAACTCTTAGAGATTCTATATAAGACACATCTGTAGTTATAATCATTTACCACTAGATGTCCTCGGTGTTGAGCTGTTAGAAATGTACAGTATATAGGTTTCCAGGAATTTTGGATTGGTTATTTTGTTACTGATTGTTACTAAGAATATTGGAGATAAAGATTTTTGTATTATCATTTTTTTGTATCACTGTGTATCCATTTCTGTGTTTACATGGTGACAGAAATGATATAAGTTTGGCGTTAGTGGGTCTATTTGCTTTAAATGATAAATTTAAGGTTCACCCGCTGATTAATAGTATATGTGTTTCTATTTAATATATTTATATAAAAGGCCCAGTCACAGTTGTGCGTTGTTGCAACATGTGACAAAATGCTTCATCTGGCTTTATGTGTGATTTGCTGCAATGTCATAGTGAATGACCCCCCCAGCACTCTGTACAATAGAGCACAACAGAGGATGCACAGCAGCACTCCGCAATGCACATACAATGTGGTGTGGTGCATTGTGTTGCTAAAATGGGTCTGGTGTGGTTTTTGATCCATCATAGTGTATAGGCAGCTGATTCTTAAAGATTAGGCTTCCTAACACAATGTATGTTAAAGTCCCGCCGTAGATCACTAAAGTGTAAATTCACTGTTAGCCCCGGTTTACATAAGAGCGATGCGGGGTCCAGCACGATTACAGAGTCAGTTCCCGCATCGCTCTTCTCCCGAAGGCATTTCACACTGCCTTCTGTGAACCGCTGAGGGTGTCATTACAAAGTTAATGACACCCCCAGTTTTCTTCACAGATCACAATGCAAACTGTGCATTGGCACATTAATCGGATCGCATGGGTGAGGACACCCATGGGATGCGATTCTAGTGTGGGAAAAAAAAGGTACATGCACCTTTTTTTGTGCAAGTCTAATGCGAGTTCAACCATACAAGTGTATGGCTGAACTCGCATTGCTGAGAGATCGCATGTGATCGGCACCCGGCATCTCTGAGATTGTATCAGTCTGAACCCGGGCTTAATGATCTCAGCAGATACACCAAGCATTAGCTGTAATCCCGTTATATTTTACTTTTATGAAATAAATCCTCCAATCAGTGTATTTTGTCCTATGGACCTTTGGTCTATTAAGGGGTTATACATTAGTTGTAAAGGGAGAAACTATTATTTGGTGTTACAGACACACAGTCCTCCTTGTGTGTGGCTCCTCTATAGTGTTTAGTAGGAAGTTCATGAGAAGCTTGTCTGACACTGAGGGCCAAAATGACAACTGCCTCTGTACTCTGAGAAAAAAATACTCAAGGTATTAGAGGAGGAGAAGGGCAACCCATTAGAAAAGAAGAGAAAGAGCAAAGAGAAGGAAACCAGGAGAGATGGAGAGAACAGAGAGAGGGAACCAGGAGAGATGGAGAGAACAAAGAGAGGGAACCAGGAGAGATGGAGAGAACAAAGAGAGGGAAACCAAGAGAGATGGAGAGAACAAAGAGAGGGAACCAGGAGAGATGGGGAGAGAAAAGAGAGGGAAACCAGGAGAGATGGAGAGAACAAAGAGAGGGAACCAGGAGAGATGGAGAGAACAAAGAGAGGGAAACCAGGAGAGATGGAGAGAACAAAGAGAGGGAACCAGGAGAGATGGAGAGAACAGAGAGAGGGAACCAGGAGAGATGGAGAGAACAAAGAGAGGGAACCAGGAGAGATGGAGAGAACAAAGAGAGGGAACCAGGAGAGATGGGGAGAGCAAAGAGAAAACCAAGAGAGACGGAGGGAACAAAGAGAGGGAACCAGAAGAAATGGAGAGATCAAAGAGAGGGAAACCAGGAGAGATGGAGAGATCAAAGATAAGGAATGAGGAGAGATGGAGAGAACAAAGAGAGGGAACCAGGAGACATGGAGAAAAAAAAAGAGAGGGAACCAGCAGAGACGGAGAGAACAAAGAAAGGAAACTAGGAGAGATGGAGAGAATAAAAATATATATGAGCCCTGGTCACTGTTTCACTTTGCAACTTCTCACCCTGAGGGGATGTCATGGATCACTGATGTGGGTCTCCAGGGAGGACAAGGTTGAGGGAAACAAGGAGATGAGGTCTTGTGGTGTGTTGATTGTCCTCAGAAATCAACCAACATGCTGGCCAATTACTACTAGATCTGGACAACTTAGTGACCAATAAACAACATACACACACACCAGTACCTTTTTGGTTGAACTGGATGGACTTGTGTCTTTTTTCAACCTGACTAACTATGTAACTATGTAACTATGTACCTATGCTGCCACCACCCACAAATTACAGGCCTGTGAAACATCTCTGGTCAATACACAGGGCTCAAGCAGACAGGCACACAGGCTTTGCAAACCACACAAACTGCTCTCTCCTGAAATTACAGGGTAATTTCCACTGGCTGCCACAGGAGGGCAAATCGCCGACGTCTAGCCAACTCATCACATGCTATCTTGGGAGCTGGAATCTCTGGCCCATTTCACGTGGTCAGACCAATCGGACAATCCATTGTTCTCTATAGGGAGGCGGATGTAAACGGACATGTGTTAAAAATGTCAACCTGGATATTGAAAAAAAAATTAAGATTTGCCACTAAGCTTGTAATCCGTTCCAGGCAGGTCGCATTTCCTGAAGGAGAGGGCAAGTAGATTGCGGGGGCGTGGCTTGGCGCGCACGGGAGATGGCCGCTTAGGAGACGAGCTCCAGGGACGGGTTCTGCAATCCCTCAACATCGCGGCTTCCTTCTAAGCTAAACATGGGCAGAATCACAAAATCTGGCTCACAACACCGCCAGCAACGCTCGACCACCTTCTCCGCGAACAAAAACATATCCGATTAATTTAAATTTCAGGAGAAGGGGAAGAAACATCAGGCCGCATCCAAGATGGCGTCAGAGGCAGAGCACGAGGAGGATGAGTACTTTGATACCACATCACTGGCAACATCGGAGGATCTGGTAAGGGAAACTTCACCCGCAGATCAACCACTCACATACTCTGATATGTCAGAGATTGCAGCGGACATTAAAAGATCATTTGCCACGGCCTTCTCAGATCTTAAAGCTGAGATACATACACTTGCAGACCAAATCGCGGCCAGTGACAGAGCAGGGAGAATCAGGGAAAAGGCTGTAAAACGCCTGGAGCATGTTACAGCCACTCATTCCCAACACCTGATCACCATTAACCATCGTTTGGAGGACCTGGATAACAGGGGGAGGAGACATAACCTGAGGGTTAGGGGGATCCCCGAATCGGTCCCACCAGAACAATTAAAATCGGCGCTTTGTGCCATATTCAACAACCTTCTGGACAGACCAACAGAAGCCCCTATTGACTTTGATAGAGCACACAGGGCTTTAAGACCCAGACCCACGGAGGACTCCCCCCCCAGGGACATTATTTGCTGCTTGAACAGTTATCCACTAAAAGAGGAAATTATTTCTTAGGCCAGGCAAAATGAACAAATTACTTTTAATGAAGCCAACATCCAGGTTTATCAAGACCTGTCACCAATCACTCTGAACAACAGAAGAGCCATAAAACCCCTACTAGAAGTCCTAAGAAACAAAGGAATTAATTACAGGTGGAAGTTTCCCTTTGCTTTACAAGCCACATACAATGGGAAACAGCTCCTTCTAAGAACCCCTGACGACCTGCCACATTTCTGTGAACAAACCCAGATTGACCTAATAGACTTACCTGAATGGTATAGAGAATTTCGTCTTCCTCCCCCAATACCACTGAATACGACATCTAACAGAACTACTCCTTGCAAATCCCCATTTCAAGCTGGAGGAAAAAAGGCCAAATATGCTGAAACACCCAAGGCCAAAGGGAAACACTGATGCACTAACACTCTAACTGTGCTTTATTCGATTTACTTCCCTTCTTTCCTCTCTGCAGAAGATTTACATATGTTTCTATAACCAACCTGTATCCTTGACTTTTTAAGACCTCCTCAGAATTGCAGTTGACACTGCGAAGCTAACCTAACAGAAGATACGACAGACACCTCTTTACTCATCTGAGTATGTTAATGTACTCATATCGTCAATCCATCCCTGAAATAATTCAGTTTAATGTGTTCTTTCCCAGTCCCTCATTCACAGTTTATAATACCCACCTGTATTGGACTGCTATGTCATAAATGTAAAATGACATATCTTGTAGAAATAATTATTTCTGAGCGCAATTTCATGGACTAACCAGTAGATGGCACTATGATACCACATAAAGATTCATTACTGAACGATGCATATATTCATCCCTTGAAACATAGGCTACAACACTGTTCCTTTTGTGTTTTTTTTTTTCTTTTTTATTTGCTTTCCTATCAACATGCCTCGATCAACACTCACTTTAACTCACAGGATCAAGGAAGTAGGCATCAGTGGATACACACTCAACCAGCAGATCGGACTGCGAATAAGAGACTACTTTAAATCAAGCTTTGAACGGCACACCACACATCCTGAAGAACTGTGAGTACTTTTCACACTACATTATCCACATGCCTTGGACTCTGACACAGAGCAACTGCATCAGAGGTAGGGTTGCCACCTGTACGGGAATGACCCGGACAGTACGGGTTTTGACAGCTGTGCCCGGTTTTGGGTCCTCCTCAAACCCGGACACAGCACATGGGCTCCAGTCCCAGCCAATGTGGGAAGTACCTGCAGCCCTCCACCAGCACCATGACCTGACACCCCCGAATGTGTTCTCTCCCGAGTCCGACCAGCAGCACTCCCCCCCGCTCCTGTGGCTGTGGCTTCAGTTGTGAGTGCCTCCTCCTGCTCCCCTACCCCCCCGCGCTCCGATTCACTCTCTTCTTCCAGCATTGGTGAGCACTCCCGAGTGTCTCCCCTCTCCCCCCGTCAATGTGCCGATCAGCGAGATGCTCTCACCCGCCAGCAGCTCCCCCTTCTGCCCCCCTCTCCCCTCTGTGAGCCCTCACGAGTGGTTACG